>CM075867.1:35360974-35568474 GCA_038021265.1 Cyprinella venusta | reverse complement strand
ATGAAAAATTTTAATTTTGCCTTGGCAACTACATAACTGAAAAAGGTAAGTACTAAAAGTGTTACAAAAAATAAATTAAAGGTAAATAGAAATATATTTAAAAAAAACTATAATAATAAAAGCATATAACTAAATTTAATTGTGATCAAAAAAATTAAATGAGCTAAAACTAAAAAATAAAACTAAAAGCTAAAACAAAATATTAATAAATACTAAGATAGTATATAAATAATGCTAAAATAACACTGATTGAGCGGTTCAAGATATTTTTGTTAAATTTGAGACTTCAAACGGTCTTTAATTTTGAAATATCTTTAAAAATCCACAAACTCTGACTATATTGTTAAATCACTTTGACTTTCCACTTCTCTGTCAGCAATTTCTGTTCAGAGACTCTTATCTTGAAGCTTTTCTATTCCTGTCATTTCATTGTTCAAGTTTCCTGTGTTAGAATAGAGTTCACCTGTGTGTAGTTATGTTGCTCGATTTCGATTTCTTTTGGATTATCATGTTTATTTCATTAAAACTGTTGCTTGTCTCTTCTCCTTTTGAAAATGTGACATCTTTCCCATGTGAACTTCAAACCAGCCTTCAGCGCTGTACCTAAAACACAACCAACAGAACACCCCTCACCTGCCATGGACCTCGATGGTCCTCTCCACCCCTCCGGGAAGGACCACGGCGAGTGTTAAATCCTGCTCCAGCAGGTTTTCCTTCTGGTCCATGGCAGGGTGAGGGTGTGCTGGGAGCTTTTGGCTCAGCAATGAAGCATCCAGGCTTTTCTGGACAGGAGGAGGTGGAGGTGCTTTGCTTTTCGATGATCTCCTGTTAAACAAAGAGAAAACGGATTAAAAACATGTTGAATATATGAGTTACAGGTGCAACTGTTGATAATTGGAATCAACCCAAACAAACACACCCCTCCCTTCATTGCTCCATCCCCAAAACACACAAACACGCAATGCAAGAGTGGATGCAAATACCCTTAAAATGACAACCTTGTACCTTAATTAACCCTAAAGGGTTCATAGTAGTACCTTAGGGTACATATTAGTACTTTGTAGTTCCACTATGAAACTTTTAGGGGTAAATACAGTACAAAGTAGTCATTTTAAGGATACAGCTATTGCACCATACTTTTTCTGACAATGCATATTTGCAAAGCCTACATCATATATCACAAAATAACGCACGCTGGGACATGCCACTGTCAAGCACAGGCTGATTTATAACGCAGAGTTTGAAATAGTACAAGATTTGGCAAACTTTTCCTCATTTTATGCTTGATTATTTCCTCTATTGTTTAAGAATAATAGTCTCTATCCTTCTTCCTGCGCATTACCTCATGACTGGACACACCAGAAAGGGTCAATGACGTGTCAAAGTGGTCATGTGTGACTGTGTCAGACTAAAGTTTCAAATTTAAAACCGGATTTTTTTTTTTTCACAGCTTAAATTAAATTAATACTCTTTTTGGACTGGGAAGACATTAGGGCTGAACTCGAACCTCATATGACCCCTTTAAATCTCATTAGGCCAAGCTCTATATTACACGGTACAAAAACTTTGCTGCTCAATGTGGTCAATTTGAGGTTATAGGGTATTGAACATCTCAGGATGTATTATGCCATAAGATAAGGGTTTTGTTTGAATGTCAAATTAATCCAAATATGACCTGCAAAAGTAATAACGGTGGGCATCAGAAACACAACTAATCACCGTTTACTGACATGCTAACAGTTCACAAATATCTCTCAACAGCAGACAATATTTTATACGAATTACCTGATTTTTATTTGATTTACAAGATTCTTTGTGGAGAGTCAGGAATAGTACAGGAGTGTAAACATTACACAGGAAGTTGGGAAAGCCCCTGAAATGTGTGCATTAGCATTGCATGTTATGTTTGAGTTGGTAGGGCAGGCCAAAGTAAACACAAGCGCTTCTGACACGGTAAGCAGACACGTTTAAAACAGACGTTTCAAATAGCAAACGCCCCATTAGTGTCCACCAAAGCCCTCATCAACATACATCTGAAGATTTATTTGCACAAATTACGTTTTTCTTCAAAGATGCGGTGGCTCGTCTAATCAGAATTCAGAGTCAGAATGACAAGATTCATTGACTTGAATTGTATCTGTAATGAAAACACAGCATTGTACGCAACTTTCATAGAAAAGGCAATGCTAGAATGCATTAAAGGGATACCTTTTTTTGGAAATAGGCTCATTTTTCCACTCTCCCAGAGTTAAACAGTTGTGTTTTACCGTTTTCAAATCCATTCAGCCGATTTTCTGATATTTAGAAGAATATCAGTAACCAGACAGTTTCTGGTCACATTGACTTCCATAGTATATTTTTATTCCTACTATGGAAGTAATGAGACCAGAAACTGTCTGGTTACTGATATTCTTCTAAATATATATATAAAAAAAATCATCTGAATACATCCGAAAACGGTAAAACTAAACTGTTTAACTCTGGGGGAGTTGTAAAATGAGCCTATTTCCAAAAAAGTCGAGTATCCCTTTAAGACAAAAACAAATAATCCAAAATGGTAGTTTTCTCTCTCTGCTTTCCATTTGTATCTGTTTATAACTGAAAGGACTTGGATTGAGAGGAATATTATGAATATAAAATTACTTTTAATGGGATCATTTCATTTTTCAAAGTATTTCAAAGAGTAAATAGCCTTGAAGACACCTGCACAATAGCCTTGAAGACACCTGCACAAATATCGACCGAGACACAATGTTGATATTTCAAGGATTCACAACTCTTTAACCATAACAGCTTTATCAAACCTGTCTGTAATTCCTGCATAGTCTCCCAGGTAATGATTTATAGTTAAACATCACCCAGTGAGTGATATATAAGTTGAATATGGTACAATACATCCAACTTTGCCCATACAATATACTCATGTAAAAACCAATACAGCAAATTTCGACTGCATGATTGATATCATTTCAAAGTATAAACTATATTATTGCATAGCAATATATATATAAAAAGTTGGCTGCAACTTAAGTATATCAAACTTTATCTGCATACATTGTGTGTGTGTATATGGCTTAATGTGAGTATACACAATTTTTATATATATATATATATATATATATATATATATATATATATATATATATATATATATATATATATAGTAAGAATTACGATTTGCAGAGAGCATAAAAATACTGAAAAAAATATTTGAATTAAATTTAGATATTTTTTTTTGTCAAATAAAATTTGAACAGTTTTCAGTTTGCACTGAAACTGTCTTTTGGACCTTGAACCGTTTGGACCCCATTGAAGTCCATTATATGGAGAAAAATCCTGGAATGTTTTCATCAAAAACCTTAATTTTTTTTCGACTGAAGAAAGAAAGACATGGACATCTTGGATGACACTTGGGTGAGTAAATTATCAGCAAAAATTATTTTTTAAAACGTGAACTAGTCCTTTAAATGACAAAGAGCTTCATGGAAACATCTGACAGCATGCATGCATTGTTTGACTTGTTTTGTTGACATGAGAGGCTTGCATGTAAACCGGGCTGCAAACACAAAAGCTGACATGTTGTTTTGTTTTTTTGAGGTGTGTGTGGGATGGACTAAAGCAGAGCTGTGAATCTGAAAGTACAAGCAAACGATGGACGTCTGGGACTGTGAGAGGCTGATCATCAGTGAGTGTTTTTGACCATTATCTCAGAACAGTGAATGACACACCGGCGTGTCGGAGCTTGACTGAAGGAAGGCCTTTTCCTGTGACGCATCGCTTGAGATCTAAACTCATTCATCATCAGCACAGATAGCTATCATTACACACAACCACATATCTTCAATAAACTAGAGCTCTCACACAAACGCATGCATGCTTTGCTTACAATGGCAGCAAAAAAAAAGATCTTTAGGAGTTACAAACTTAAAAAAAATCAGCTTTTTTGTAACTTGAATTAAAAAAAAAATCACATGAAATCAGATTTGATGCAAACTACATTTGTATACTCTATGCTTTTAACCCTAAAATCGTATTTTGGAAAAATGTGGGCAAAATAGTTTTGATTTATTTTTTAAAAATACTTCCCTTGATCTGAGCAGTACTAGACTTGGCTACTTTTCCTAAGTTTGCCTCCTGAACACACACAATTTTTTTTACTCAATTCTACAACGTAAAGTGGGTGAAAAAAAACCTCCTTAATCTTGTATTTGGGTCAACCCATAGAAATGAATGGGAAAAACTGTAATTTAGAGCGCTCTAAAATAAGCCAAAATAAAACACCAGGTGACAGCAAAGTCAATTCATCTTTAGGTTTTAGCTCTAAGAACTTACTGGACTGATATTTTAATGTAGTTAAAAAAATTGAAAAAATAAAACATAAAAATGAGCACAATTTACATAGAAAATATGGAACTTTTTGAAGTAAATAAAATCAAAAATACCCCCAAAATAAAAATAAACACCATAAATGGATAGACAAAACTTTATCGAAGACAGTGATGTAACATTTATAATAAACAAAAATTACGATCATACCTGAGTCCTCTGTGCCCACATTTGTCCACAATTACAGGATTAAGGGCTGTAAAGTGAATACCAGTAACAAGCTGATTTTCAAAAGGCAAATAGGATTTTAAGTTGTTTTTTTGTCATATGGGACTACTGTTTTAGACATAACAGTTTTATATTTGCATATTGTTTAAATCTACTTTATTCCTGTGATTCAGTGTCACGTGACATGATCCTTCAGAAATCATTCTAATATGCTGATTTGCTGAAGAAACATTTATTATTATCGCTGTTGAAGCCGTTTAATATTTTTGTGGAAACCATGACAAGTCTTATAAACCGATGGAGAAAGCAACTGTAATCAATTAAGCCGGGTTAACAGCATGATGTCATTAAAAAAACGACTTAATGACCAGCAGAGTGAAGAAACATGACTAATGTCTCGGTGAATGCTTGCACACAATTTAATTCATTAATAAGCCAAACCAATGTCTCGATGCATAAACTCAAGAGACATATGGTCACATTAGGGCACTTCAGAACGCACCTCGACTCTGATATATTCAAAACACCTGTTCTGTGTTGTGGGGGGAAATATCTGAGCAACATGTGCAAGTCTTCAAAACAAGGGCGAGGCGAAAGTTTAAAGCAGGCACAGGCAGCCATGCGTTCATATCACAGATCCTAACGCTGGGTAATCTGCATTATCAGTAACGACTCAACACACACGACAACATTTTTAGACTATCTCAGATCATCAGACATCAGTAAACTAAGGTCGTACGGCTCATTACTGGAATATTTGAAATACCAGCACAGACCCCATTCCCCCAATGAATACATTTCCCCCCAAATTGAAGTATGTAAATTATGAAAACGCTCTTATATTTGAGCTTTTTCTCGTCTCGACTATCATCCTGGGATGCTTTAAAGGAGCATTTCACCCATTTCAACATTAATCTTTATTGAAAGTGGATCATGTATGTGGTCGAAATGTAAAATAATTGACGATTATCTCAAAACGACGATTTTTAACATCACAATAACCAGGAAGAAAACACTTAAATCCTTATTTTTCCCATCTCAGGGGAAAAAAAGTGAATAAACCATGACCATTAAAAAAATATGACTGGGTTTCTAAAGATACAAAGCTTAATGCAATGCAAATGGGTGAAATGTTCCTTTAAAAGCTATGGATGACATTCACAATATCGTTAAAAATATTGCAAACATTTAGCAAGCACATGTCTAAGTTCTTCTGGCACTCGCTGTTTTTTAGTACTTCATTCAAATTAAGCTAAAAATGTCCAAAAAGTACTGTGATAAACAATGGATAAACTTTGTTGCTAATATATATAAACTTTGTGGTCCCACTTTATATTAAGTGGCTTTAAGTACTATGTACTTACATTTCAAAATAAGTACAATGTACTTTTTGTGCTCATGTTGTATTGTAAATCACTTTTGCTGCTATTGAGGTATGATACGGGTAAGGTTAGGGACAGGTGTGGTGGTATGGGTAGGTTTAAGGGTAGGTTAAGGTGTGAGGGATGGGTCAGCTATGTAATTACAGATGTAATGTAATATATATATGTTACAGCTGTAATTACATGCTGGTATTTTTAAAATATAAGTACAATGTAAAAAAACATGTATGTACACAATAAGTCCATTGTATCAAATTATGAATTTCAATTTAAATACATGGTACTTAAAGCCACTTAATATAAAGTGGGACCAAATTTGTTGCTAATATAAATAGCTGATTTTAGACTTTAAATTGCAAATGCATTGATAAATATAAGACCAAATACATCCCAGTCTCAGCAACACCACACTGTAAAAAATATTGTTGGTTTAACTTAAAAAAATAAGTAAACTGGTTGCCTTAATATTTTAAGTTGATTGAACTGGAAAACGTGAGTTAATACAATGAAGGAGATTGATTTAATCATCAGAAACTCAAAATAATAAGTTATCTGAACTGAATAAATAATTTAAGTTGATTTGACAAAAGAAAAAATGTGATAACAAATCTTGAAAATATTGTTTTACAGTGTATATATATATATATATAAATTAGATTAAATCACTGTAAAAAATATTTTCATGATTTGTAATCACAACATTTTTTCTTTTGTCAAATCAACTTAGATAATTTATGTAGTTAAGATAGCATAATATTTTTGAGTTTCTAGTGATTAAATTAAATTCTCCTTCATTGTATTAACTCAATTTTTCCATTTCAATCAACTTAAAATTTTAAGGCAACCAGGTTACTTATTTTTTTAAGTTAGACCAACAATATTTTTTTACAGTGCAACTCTGCAATTAAAATGGTTTATTATTAACATATTGGCATTACTTTGAAATCGGATCAACTCAAAATATGATTTACATTTATATGCTGTATTTCTCTTTCATAATACAATTTTAAACAGGTCATTAGAGCCGTACCGCTGCTCACATACATCAAGTGCCGGTTTACAGTTGTGTAACGTCACAGTAATTTCATCTATTTGGTGTGATATTCACACACAATCGAAAAACGCGAGGAGTGGACATTGGAAAACACAAGATGTCGAAATGTGTTTCTTAAAAATTAAGGTTACACTTTATTTTAAGGTGTCAGATACAGTGTAATTAAATACTTAAGTACTGAGTAATATTAATTAACTACATACTTACTATAGGATTAGGGTAGCATTAGAGTTTTGTTTAGGGTTAGTTGCATGTAATTTTGCATAATTAAAAATTATTACTATAGCAACTACATGTAACATATGTAACAATGACACCGTAAAATAAACGTGAGCACTGCGTTTTTAAACCGAGACGCTGTAAAAGATGCGAAACACTGGCGCAACGGTCAAAGACGTCCGTCTAGCGCGTTTACATAAAAAAGCAATGGAAAAGTAGTGCAACAGAACTGAAAACACGTTATGTGTTCATTGACACAGCCAACAACAAAATATTCTGATTGTTTATCACATAGCTGAGACATTCATGTTTTTCCACAAGCTAGTGAGGAGATAAACATGACAGATTGTATAAAGACTTTGCTAATAGGCAGAATTCGACACCAGTCAGGGGTGTGGCTTGTTACATTGCCATAATGTCATAATGACACTGTTTATGATTCATGGAACATTTATGTTCAAACATGTAAAAGCGAATTTGCATAATAGGTGCCCTTAAGAACTTAATGGGCAAGAAAGCATCACGTTTCATAAAGTTGTGAGTATGAGAATAACAGTGTCATTGGTTTAAATCTAACTAAATAAAAACCACTGAACACCAAAATTGTAATATAAATATGTAATACACTATTAAAAATAAATAAAGTTTGTGATTTCTGAAGGATCATGTGACACTGAAAACTGAAGTAATGGTTCACTCTAAAAAATGCTGGGTTGTTTCAACCCAAATTTGGGTAAAATATGGACAAACCCAAATGTTGGGTTAAAAATGCACCTTCAACTCTCACTTTCAACTGGATTTTTTTTAAATTACATTTTAACCCAACATTTGGTTTTGTCCATATTTTACCCAAATTTGGGTTGAAATAACCCAGCATTTTATGGAGTGTAGCTAAAAATGTACACTCTAAAAAATGCTGGGTTGTTTTAACCCAACTTTGGGTCAAATATGGACTAACCCAGCCATTGGGTTAAATTTTTACATTACATTTTTAACCCAACATTTCGGGTTTGTCCATATTTGCCCCAGAATTGCGTTAAAACAACCCAGCACTTTTTAGAGTGTAGCCTTGCATCACAGGAATACATTTTAACATGTATTCACAAAGAAAACAAGTTGTTTAAAATTGTAATAATATCTCATAACTGTAATTTTATAGTTATGAGATAATATCTGTTACTGTAATTACTGTAATTTTGATTAAATCAATATACACTCTAAAAAATGCTGGGTTGTTTTAACCCAACTTTGGGTCAAATATGGACTAACCCAGCAGTTGGGTTAAATTTTTACATTACATTTTAACCCAACATTTTGGGTTTGTCCATATTTGACCCAAAGTTGACCCAGCATTTTTTTAGCGTGTATAGCCTAATTAATCAATAAAACTAAATAACCTAACCCCTAAATATGTCATTAACACCCATTCAATTCTGAAATAAACATTAATTACATCACCTTTATTCCTTTAATCACTCTAAACTCATCAAGGTGTGTGTGTGTGTGAGAGAGAGAGAGCTATTACACAACTACCACTCTAAAAAATGCTGGGTTGTTTTAACCCAACGTTGGGTCAAATATGGACAAACCCAGCAGTTGGGTTAAATTTTTACATTACATTTTTAACCCAACATTTCGGGTTTGTCCATATTTGACCCAACGTTGGGTTAAAACAACCCAGCATTTTTTAGAGTGCAAGAGAGAGAGCAAGTTATAACACAAAAACTATTTTACTTTCATAGGTTTATGACTTCCTACCATCCAGAACTAAAACACAGAGGCAAAGAGTCTTTTGTTAACATTATCAGCTAAGCAGGCATTAAGTGTCTGCCGCCCATTTCCATCAACTTTATTAAATGCTGTGTGGTCCTGTGGGCGGCTGCGAGCCAGCTACAGTAGCCTAATTAATGTTTACAATACTAACTCAGCAAAGACCACTTGCGTTATTAAAGCGCTATCTGGGGTCACCTGAAAACACTAATACATGCACTATACTGGGAAACGACAACATGTAGAAGAAGTTCAGGGGGGAGTCGACACGCATAACGCTCGAATTCCTCGCATTCTGCATTACTGCAGCTGCCATGCGAGGAGCGACAGATGCAATGCTTTGAGGAATTTCATTATCCGAAGGATCAGGCTAACTGAGATTGTTGGGAGAATGTTTCAAAAGCTTGCATGCTTGACAAATGAGAGGGGGTTTCCTTGCGTCCGACTAGGGCATTGTGACCAGCTCCTTCCATTATTGGCTCTTTGGGGAAAAGGTGGGCTTGTGTTGTAAAGAGCTGAACAATATCCAAAAGACACCTTCCTGCTACACAGCGGAGTCCGTCCGGGATATTTTAGGAACAATGTGGTTTAACTTTAGCGCTTTACTTCAGACAAACTTTGCAACCCAACAACACTCAATTACATAAAAGTCAAGTCGCTTATTTTCCAGGTAAACCCAAAACACGCACATAAGGTATGGCCATGTGACTGATTTCACAACTTAAAGCAAACAAAGTGAACAAACTAACACATTTCGCGCTGAGTGACATGAACATGCATGCACAAGACCTGCGTTACAGTTACCTGCCCTACAGGTAAAAGACAAGGACGGTCATTCATTAAACCTAGACACCATTGTTTCTTACCTCCTGTGTGAAATTCCTCTTTTTAGTCACCTCACATGTCCCATTGATCCACAGTCAGTCAGTGAACGAGTAAGACACGACTAGAGAAAGATTCTGGCCAAAAGTGGCAGGCCCACCTTGAGGCCACGCCCCTTTATGACATCAGACTCCCCATAGGCCTGTCAGACAAACCTCTGCTATGAAAGTACATATTTTGACTGTAGAGATAGTAGTTTGTGTATTATTGTAAACCTTTTTATTTGCCTAGGCAAATTCCATATTCACAAAGCGAAATTCTCTAAAGCAAAGCCATGTTTTAATTTTTTTCAAATGGAAACTGACATATATTTTGAGTCTCTGATAAGGGTTAAAAATAAAAAAGCTATATCAGCAACTGAATTATACTCTAAAATATTTAAATGAAAATCTAGGAATATATTTCTCTTGTTATAGTTAGTTTGTAAGTCTGTCTATTTAAGCTATGTATTTTTATTTATTTATTTATGTATTATTTTTATCTATTTTTTCAATTAATTTTATTCTGATGTTTGTCTTTTATCTATTTATTTTTTTTTTGCTGTATAATTTCTGTTTACGAACTGTTTACGAACTTTATGTTTGTAATCTGTATTCTAAAAAAAAAAAAAAAAAAAAAAAACCTCTGCCATGAAAGTGAAGCCGAGCAGCTGATCATGGCCAAAGATGTGTAATCAGCTTTGTGTCTAAACTCAAAGGCTTGTGGGTAACAGAATGGCATTGGCCATTCAGCGATTAATGAAATGCCATTGCGCTAATGCAATCAAGTCTTATCGCGTTCAGCTATGTTTGCTTTGCTGTTATCAAACCACGATGCAAGCATGCACACTAGAGTACACTGAAGTCAATGGAAACGGCACACTGCAAGGACGGAGAGTGAGTCGTGAGAAAAAAGGTTAAGAAATGATTGTTTGCTGCAGATGTAAGCATTCATTGAAAGGCGGGTCCCGGTTTCCTACATTTTTATATAATTTCAGCATGATCCAGCTCTTTCCACACCCTCAAAAACTGACCTTACTCATTCCTATCCATCTAACGAAGTGCTAAAGATTTCTCTATGAATGCAAACTTACAAATTTATAGCTAAAATATAATGCAAACATCTTTTAGCAGCACAAAGAATAAGTAATAAAGTTGAACAATTTGCAATGCTGGTGCTGTAGGAAAGTGGAATATATCTTTTACTTTACATTTCAAATTCATTATTGTCATTTATAGTTATTTCTTTTAGAGCCAAAACGATATGGATTTTTGGGGGCCGATGACGATACCGATATATCGGCCGATATTATTTATGTGCATATTATAATTAGAGCCCGACCGATAAAGGATTTTGAAGGCCAATACCGTTACAAATATTTTTTGTTTTTTTTATTCCAATATATCGGCCGATATTTAAAAAAAAAAATTATTTCAGAAACGCGCAACAAAACATTAACAGATTTCCCTAACATTAGTTTTTCATGAGTTTTAACTAAAATAATATGATAATGCATTTTAAAAGAAACTTGTTTCTTTTATTGTCACAACAGAATAGACTGATGATAGTGGCATTAGCTAGCTTTGAGGTTTGCTAGTCTATGATGAGCCATAGTTTAGCAATGGATAACGTCATACGGCAAATTGTAAAACATACGTTTTCAATATAACAGGCCAAGGAGAGATGATACGTCTCATTGCTATAACTGTCACGCGCTATTAAAGAAATACTTCAATCACATAGTCAAAAGTTAAAAGGACAGTCAGTCAACTACACTGTAACAACGTAACGTAACTATTACTAGCTAATTCCACTTCACTCTCGGCTTATTTAATAGCAGCAAAACTGGACATGATAGTCACAAATTTAATCATGCTTATTTGAGTTAAGAGAACTGATGATGTTCTTTTAATTGTTATTCAAGCAATGTATGTCTCGTGACCAACTCAATGAGTGTTGCCAACAGGGACGGTGTGAGTGCCCTCTGGTGGACAAACTATACAACTCCAACACTCATGACATGGTTCAAGCGTGTTTCGTCCGTTTATTTTATTTTTGAAATATTCATTTATTGGCCATTATAACTGCCGATACCGATAGTTAGGAAAATGCCTAATATCGTTCTGCCGATAATATCAGTCTGGCTCTAATTATAATACAGTAGCAATATTATGTATGTGTATTATACCGCAGTACCAGTCAAAAGTTTGGACACACATTCCTATTGGTGTGTACAAACTCTTGATGGGTGGGCGCGTGAACTGCAACTCGTCTCATAAACGAACTGAAACTCAGCATAGACCTGAGAAATATATCTATATTGAAATGTCTACTTTTAAACAGAACAATTCAAAACAAAAGACAGAATCCAAATGAAAAGTACCTTTCTCTTTGGCGTGTTCACTGAAGATCATTCACTCGACTTTGCAGCGACACTGACAGAAAACACTTTTTATTAATAAACTATTAAAATGTCTCCTTGTTATATTTGATGTATTCACAATCATTACTTTTGCCAGTTCTTTGTGACAGCTTTGTGTGCTTTATTGGCATCACCACCCGCATTTTTTAAAAAAAGTATTAATTTATCGGCCATTATAAAAGCCTATACCGATAGTTAGAAAAATGCCTAATATCGGCCGGCCGATATATCGGTTGGGCTCTAATTTCTTTTATTAAAAACAGAAGCAGTGAGACAGAAACTGGAAATTGGGAAAACTGCTTTCTCTTATTTAGCACCTTGGGGGTGGAATAATCTACAAAAAGAGCAAAATATAGAAACCCTTATGTCCATTAATTACTTTAAAGGAGACATATCATGCAAAATCCACTTTTGTAGCCCTTAAATGCATTTTGTTGTATATTTGGAGTGTTTATAAGTACAGAAAAGATGAAATTATTCTCTTCAGGTGCTTCGTTTATATCTTTATATACTGTTTTGGTCATATTTTTCAACCTGTTCGGGTTTTCCTGTTGTCTATTACGTTTTTTTAACAATTACGTCACAGTATTTGCAGCGGAACTGAGTGGAACTGAAATAAGGACATCGACTACCGGTCCAACACTTCGAGCAATCCGCCATTATTATTTCTAGCTCCGATTTTGTAGTCCAAGCTCAATGATGCAGAAGTTACGAGAGGGCAAGTCAAAATGTTCGGTTGTTGGATGTAGTGACCTGAAGCACTTCAAGGATTCCCACTTCAACAACCTCCGCCAGTATAAAGAATGGTTTGCCGATCGACTTCGTCTGAATGAGGGGTAAATTCCTTCTATCATTTAGCTGCTGTGTTTGCTGATGCTTTTCTAAATTCAAGTTATCATATTATTATCATACAGATTTTTAGAGGTAAGATTAGACTGCAGTCATTTATCTGGTCAGAGTGCTTGTTTTAACAAGAGAAATAGTCGACTTTCACTAATAACACAACATAGTTAACTTAACTTAACACTGCATCCATATGAAGACGTTGTTCTGCAGGTTCGTCGTTGTCTTTTTCAAATCGCTCGCTCTGGCTCGAATACGTAACGCTTGATGGACAAGTCTTTTGTTGACATTTTGTTAACGTGTGAATAAAAATGTTCTTTGAAACTATAGTAATCGTTTATCTCTTATCAAACTACAATAATGGCTGAACGCGGGGAGTTGAACCGAACGTGAACTCAGCGACCTGGAGAGCGGGCGGGGAAAGACGCAACTCCTTTTTATTTAAAGGGGACGCTTCGAAACGGGTTGCTCACAGAAGCACATCAGAAAAGAGGGAGAAAAGGGGCCTGTTGAGCTATAATAATGTGGAATTCAGACCCAAGCATTGCAGTTATGCTTTATATAGACCACAAATGTATGATTTATAAGTAAAAATGAATGATTTAAAAGCATGATATGTACCCTTTAAAACTACTGTAAGGAGTGTTGTGATGGAGACATGTTCTTGTTTTTCCTGAGTCTCATTGTGTTCTTAACTTCTTTTATCATGAAAACGTAACTTGTTTATTATGTATGTATTTGTTGTGATTTGGCTGCTACCTTGGCCAGGTCTCTCTTGTAAAAGAGATTTTGAATCTCAATGGGATTTCCTGGTTAAATAAAGGTATAATAATAATAAAAGAAACGTCCTATTGACAATATGTGCTCTCCGGATATCCGATATCAGTAACGGCAATTAAACAAAATGTATCAGTCAACCACTAATTTGATTAACAGTTATATTATTCGTCATAGAGAATGACTTCATAACCTGCTGCCCATAATCACTGCATATGTAAAGTCTAGTACAACACACTTTCCATCTGTTTAACCCAGACTTACTGTACAGATCACTTGTGCAACTACAAAAGAGCAGAAGCAAAATACAGAAGTATTTGCTCACATTCTTGCTCAGGCATGTCAGGGCCCAAAGGTTCAATTAAACCTGCACGAAGTAAAAACAACTGCTCTTTTGCATCGCCTGTGATCTTGCTATTATCTAGGCTTTTCCTTGAGAGATGGACCTAATTATGGTGATCCCTCAAGACACCACATCAGCTTCAACACGCTCTGGGCGGCCAGCCGATAACAGCTGATTCAATCGGTGGCCCAAATGATTGATTAAGCAACTACGGAGAAAACATGTGACCTTTTCTGGGAATTCTCATGCAATGAGAATCAAATTTAAAAAAAAAAAACATTTTATTAGACCTTCCGAATCATTTCAATTCCTGTCATGATATCACAAACATGCTTTTGCAAGATTCTTGTACTGTGTTCATGGCCCTCGAATGAGAGTAAAGCAAGTGTGGGAACTTGGGATGGAAAACTCTGCCAACGAATGTGCATTTCATCAGGTGCAGGGAGTTCATGAAGTGTCCAGATGAAGAGAGTCAAACCTGACAGACTCACAAATGGCCTAATAATGAGATCTGAATCATCTTCAACCAACACACAGCTGTGATTCATGTGGTCGTCTGTCATCCAGATTCAGCTCTTTATCATGAAACCGAGTTCACAAACAGAAGCCTGAAGTGACGCCAAACCAGACTGTTGCGTAGGAAGAAGCAGATTGTTTGGCTAAATCTCCAGATTTCACTTATAGAGATAAACTGGCACAATATTACAAACTATTTTGCGTTGGCCCAGCTGTCAGGTCTCGGCTCCAAGCGGGCTTTCACAAGCACAATTGTGGTTGTGTGATGGAGAAAAGCTGTTCCAACCAATGAAAATCTAAACGGGAGTCCCTAATCTAGTGAAAAGTGAAATTTCTGTGCCACTATTATCAATGAACAGAATAATACAAAGCTATTATATTGACTTCTACTTCTACAAATTGTATATACTACAGTTATGGTGCCAATTGTGCAAGTGAATTTAAGCATCACAACATTAAAACGAACCTTATGCAAAATGAGTATTCATTCATTGTAATTTATGATGATGTTAAATGTAATTAATTCAATTATTAGAGAACGATAAAGGGATAGTTCACTTTGAAATTAATTTTTGGTGTGTTTTAGCTTACCTCAAGGGCATCCAAGATGTAGGTGTCTTTGTTTCCACAGTATTTTCAATTTTGATACTTTAACCGTTCTTGTCTGTCAGTCATATAATGCAGGTCTATGGTCACCACCTCAAAGAGCATGCACAGAGAAGTCCAAATTAAACATGATTTAATGACTCGTAAATGTAAGTACACATTGATGGCCTAAGACGCGAAACGAGCGGTTTGTGTGAGAAAATGAACAGTATTTATATAGTTTTTACTTCTTGTTAACAGAGCCACATCCAAGTGATTTGAGGGTCTGCGCAAGCGCCAGAAAGCCCTTGAAGTGATCGCTCGCGCGTGTACGTCACTCACTGTTTACAGACATTTCAGAAGTGTTACTCTTCACTGTGAAGATCTAAACATATTTAGAAATACAGGAAATCACAATAGAAGACGATTTCGATATATAAACACAACGTCAAATTTTTTTTGCAACCTCGCGAGAAATCATGATCCGTGCCTTCAGATCACTTGGACGTGGCTGTGATTACAAGAGGTAAAACGATATAAATACTGTTCGTTTTCTCACACAAACCGCTCGTTTCGTGTCTTAGGCCATCAATGTGTACTTACATTTACGAGTCATTAAATCATGTTTAATTTGGACTTTTCTGTGCATGCTCTTTGAGGTGGTGACCATAGACCTCCATTATATGACTGACAGACAAGAACGGTTAAAGTATCAAAATTGAAACTACTGCGGAAATAAAGACACCTACATCTTGGATGCCCTTGAGGTAAGCTAAAACACACCAAAAATTTATTTCAAAGTGAACTATCCCTAACTAGTGAACTATGTAAGAACGATTTGACCTAAAAATATCAAAATTGAAACTGCTGCGGCAAATATCTGTGCCACAGTGACCACTCAAATGACAAAGAAGAATTTTAAATATTGGGTAACACTTCCTTTTACAGTCCAGTTACCCATGTAAATACTATGTACTTATTTAAGTAACTACAATTACTGGGTAATAACTAGTACTAACCCTGAACCTACCCCTAAACCTACCCCTGTTCCATGTACTTATCTTATCTTAGCCAGAACTTTCTAGGTAAGTACACTGTAAGTACTGTACTGTAAAAGAAAGCGTTATCAAATATTGCATTGTTCTTCATTTAAAAAGTTCAGTTTTCATAAGCAGGAGGGAACTCCAGGAAGGCAGAAGGGTTAAAAGTAGCCTACTGTCTGAAATAATCAGTTATGGAAAGTGGACAAAGGGTGAGGCCCCGAAAATTCCAATCATATGCTTTAAGAGATTACCGCCTCAGTCACGCAGTATATGCATGCTCAAACCTGATCCATAATCCTGAGTCTGCTGAAAACAACTCCATCCTGCCTTAGTTTACAGAGCTTTCTGATGTCAAAAATCATTGTTTGGCCAGTGGAAAGTTTTATTCAGCGTGCTCCATTGAAGCGGTGCATTAGAAAGGCAGGAAGAGCGACTGACCCTCAGATCACAGTTTACCGTGATTCTGCAGTTTCCTCACACTCACAACGAGGGAGATCAGTGGAGCCCGACCACGAGAGAAGTTTTCTTTCTTTCTTTCTTTTTTTTCATGGCTTTCCAGCACCCCCAGACCTGGTTGGAGTGAGATGTCAATGGTGCCAGTTTTCCTTTGCCCTTATAAAAACAGAGGGAATGCTGAAAATGCTCACCGCTGACAGCTACTCCCTGCAGATCTGCTGAAAAGGTGTGATGACCATGAATGAAAGCATTATGCGAGCTGCACGTTAAGGTTTTGCACACATAATAACAGTTCTATTTAACCATATCGTCCTGAAGAAATGTTTTACGGTAAAATGCTTCTTTCTGTTAGAGCTTTTTATTCCCGCCTAATTTTATTTTTAATCTGTAACTGTCAAAAACAATCCTCCCAAAGCCTCAAACAACCTTATTATTGATTTTTTTGTACACTGCACATACTGTCAACAATCTTAACAGTAGGGTTGGGTATCGTTTGAATTTGAACGATTCTGATTCCGATTCTGATTCCTTGTTTCGATTCCGGTTCCCAACGATTCTCGATTCCGATTCTTTTAAGAGGCAGGGACAAAAAAGTTTAGACAAAAAACTTTTTTCTTATTTCTCAGAATTGCTCGATATAAAGTCAGAATTGCGAGATATAAAGTCAGAATTGCGTGATATAAAGTCGCAATTGTGTGTTATAAAGTCAGAATTGCATGATATAAAGTCACAATTGCGTGATATAAAGTCCGAATTGCGAGATACAGTCAGAACTGTGAGATACAAATTCGCAATTGCGTGTTATAAAGTCAGAATTGCGAGATATAAATTTGTAATTACGGGTTATAAAGTCAGAATTGCGAGATATAAAGTCGCAATTGCGTGTTATAAAGTCAGAATTGCGAGATAAAAAGCCCCAATTGCGTAATATAGTCAGAATTTCGAGATATAAAGTCAGAATTGCGAGATATAGTCGCAATTGTGCATTATAAAGTCAGAATTGCAAGATATAGTCAGAATTGATTGATATAAAGTCGCAATTGCTTGCTATAAAGTCAAAATTGCGAAATATAAAGTCAGAATTGCGAGATTTAAAGTCAGAATTGCGAAATATAAAGTCAGAATTGATTGATATAAAGTCGCAATTGCATGTTATAAAGACAAAATTGCGAAATATAAAGTCAGAATTGCGAGATTTAAAGTAAGAATTGCGAGATATAAATTCACAATTGTGTTATAAAGTCAGAATTTCGAGATATAAAGTCAGAATTGCAAGACATAAAGTCAAAATTGATTGATATAAAGTCCCAATTGCGTGTTATAAAGCCAAAATTGCGAAATATAAAGTCAGAATTGCAAGATTTAAAGTAAGAATTGCGATATATAAATTCACAATTGTGTTTTAAAGTCAGAATTTCGAGATATAAAGTCAGAATTGCGAAATATAAAGTCAGAATTGCAAGATTTCTTTTTAAAGTAAGAATTGCGGGATATAAATTCACAATTATGTGTTATAAAGTCAGAATTTCGAGATATAAAGTCAGACTTGCGAGATATAAATTTGCAATGATGTGTTATAAGTCAGAATTGCGAGATATAATTGCAATTGCGAATTTATTTCTCACAATTGTGACTTCATATCTCGCAATTGTGAGACAAAGTGTCGCAATTTTTTTTGTTTCAGTGGCGGAAACAAGCTTCCATTGCAGCTGAACTAAAGTGATTTCAGCTTTATACACCATAATATGATTCTATATAGCATTTTCAAAGCATGGATCTTTATTAAACATTATAGAAAGGGTTTATTTAGCACCAACAAAGATTCTGAAATAGTTCCAATCCGAAAAATGCTAATTTGTGCTGTTAAGAGCCATTTTGTGTTGGAAATGAAGCTCCATGCTGCATAAACAACTCTTGTAAAGATGAAACACCAGCGAGGTCTCTTTAATATTGCAATTATTTCTTCTAAATAGCAATGAGATTAAATGGAGGGCAAAATTTGTTTCAGGACACAAATCTTACATTGGACATCAAGCAGAGAAGAGGCCGGGATGTGATGCTAAAAGAAGCGGCTTCGATTGAAAAGGGGTGTGTGATGGGCAGAGGAGGATATTCCCTACGGACAGACAAAACACAGATCCAGGGCCACAGCTGGTAATATGGTAGGAGAAGGTCGCTCACCGTAAACACAAGCTGTTTAGAGAAGGTCTGGAAAGGCCATTACTCCCAAAGCATTGTGGGATGGGAAGATAGAGGACGAGAGATGAGATTGGGGGAAGGAGAGGGAAGAAAATAACACAGAGACTGTGTGAATCACATCCTATGCAAGCCCTATTATTTCAAGGAAAACAAAAAGTTTTCCCTTGTACTCAAACTGTCATCACATGGAAACCCTTTACACAACACCGCTCAGCTTATAATTAGTCAGACTACACTGGAAATAGGGGTGGGTGATGTACCAGTTGAACCTGATTCAGATGTCAATTTGAATATAATTTGGTTAGATTGGTAGAAATGTGAGAACCGTTGAGGCCGTGAGATATGGCTGTTATCTATAAGTAATATATCACTGCATTTTATATACATTGTTTTGCTAATTATTTTATTCACTGTCTATTAGAATAACTGCTTACCACGGCAACAAAATCAGCTAATGATGTTTGTCCCTTGCAAACTAAAACAAGTCAACTAAATGCATTTATTAGTTAACTAAGCAAATAATAATGCATAGTAATACTAAAAAATAAAAAAAAATAAAAAACTTAATGCAAATAATAAAGAATGTAATGCAACTAAGGAAATAATCATGGTAAGTAAATACGTTGAAAATATATAAATAAATAAATATTAGGGCTGTCAAACGATTAATCGCGATTAATCGCATTCAAAATAAAAGTTTGTTTTTACATAATATATGTGGGTGCACTGTGTATAATTATTTTGTATATATAAATACACACACATGCATGTATATTTAAGAAAAAAAATATTATTTAGATACAAAAATATTTATATTTATATACAATATAAATTATATATAAATCTATATACAGTATATACATGAAAATATTTCTTAAATATATACAAGCATGTGTGTGTATTTATATAAAGAAAATAATTATACACAGTGCCCCCACATATATTATGTAAACATAAACTTAATTTTGGATGCGATTAATCGTTTGACAGCCCTAAAAAAAATATATATATATATATATATATATAAAATAAAAAAAATAAAAATGTATAATTATATAATGTTATAATAATTGACCCCCCCCACCAAAAAAAAAATAATAATTGCTGCGACTTTTTATCTCACATTTCTGACTTTTTTTCACAATTGCAAGTTTACATCTCGTAATTTTCACTCTATAACACATAATTGCGAGTTTATATCTCGAAATATCTCGAATCTTTACTCAGAATTGTGAGATATAAACTCGCAATTGCGAGTTATCAGACCAGTTCTAAGGGGAAAAAAGACTAACATTTTTTCCCCCTCAGAATAGTTAAAATCTCGCAATTCTGACTTTATATCTCGCAATTCTGACTTAATAACACTCAATTCTGACTTTAACACGCAATTCTGACTTTAAATCTCGCAATTATGACTTTATATCTCACAATTCTGACTTTATATCTCACAATTCTGACTTTATATCTCGCAATTATGACTTTATATCTCACAATTCTGACTTTATATCTCGCAATTCTGACTTTATATCTCGCAATTCTGACTTAATAACACTCAATTCTGACTTAATAACACTCAATTCTGACTTTATAACACGCAATTCTGACTTTATAACACGCAATTCTGACTTTATATCTCACAATTCTGACTTTATATCTCGCAATTCTGACTTAATAACACTCAATTCTGACTTAATAACACTCAATTCTGACTTAATAACACTCAATTCTGACTTTATATCTCGCAATTCTGACTTAATAACACTCAATTCTGACTTTATAACACGCAATTCTGACTTTATATCTCGCAATTATGACTTTTTATCTCACAATTCTGACTTTATATCTCGCAATTCTGACTTTATATCTCGCAATTCTGACTTAATAACACTCAATTCTGACTTTATAACATGCAATTCTGACTTAATAACACTCAATTCTGACTTTATAACACGCAATTCTGACTTTATATCTCACAATTCTGACTTTATATCACGCAATTCTGACTTTATATCTCGCAATTATGACTTTATATCTCACAATTCTGACTTTATATCTCACAATTCTGACTTAATAACACAATTCTGACTTTATAACACACAATTCTGACTTTACATCTCACAATTCTGAGAATTGCGATATAAAAAGTCGCAAATTTTTTCATTCAGTGGCGGAAACAAGCTTCCATATCTATCGCTATTTTCACTATTACTACTTCATCTATTGCTAACTGTGGCGCTGAAACAGGGGGTTTCGTGACCCTTTAAAGTACTGTGTTGGGTCGCCATTTGATGTCCAAAGCAAAACAAGTTGTGATCTAACTGATCTAAGGAACATTACAAACCACTTTTGTGATAAACTAGACTACCTCACATAACCGCTCAACAACAGTCTCTGAAAAACAAATGGAAACAACTGCATCTCACCAGAAGCCAATGAGACGTAAGCCTTTATGTTCACCATGCATTGAAGCAGCTCTCCCATGACGAGCGCAAAGGGGAGGCGGGGTGCAATGCAGACAAAATGCTCAATTTGGGATTTCAGAACTCACGGGGTGATCCATATGCGACCCGCAAATGACCCCATGCTTTACAGGTCAATGTACTGCCTGATGAACTCTCACTCTTCCATTTCACCCACACGCCTCTCCGGGTTCACATATGTCCCGACCTCGACATTCCCACCACAAAGTCTAGATACAGAAATGTCAAGGCCAAAACATCTCCTTCTCCGCAGAGACTGGTCAAAACATCTGCCAAGTATTTAGATAAGCAAAGCAGAGGGGAAATGGTTCCGATCACATGCTCGCAGGGATATTTTGTACCTCTTACAAGATAAGTAGACTGGAATCAAATGCTTAGCTTACTTAAAGACCTATGAAATTCAAATCCACTAACCTCGTTGTATGCTGAGATATATACAGGAGTATAAAAAGGTTGCAAGAGCTCCTTATCAGCAGAAGAGCCAACATTTACATAAAAGTAAATAGGGAAGTATTTCCCCTGGAGTTATAATTAAAAACTTTAACACTGAATCCATTCTTCTGAGACAAAGGGACATTGTCTGCAGAGACACACTTGCCAGAGATACACCAGCCAGTGTTTTCCCTCTTAGCCAATCACACACACAGTAGCGTCCAAAAGTCACCGGGTGGCCAGATTCTAGACTTCACAACACTGATCTTCATCACCGCTCGGGTTTGCAATGATGGAAATGCATTCATGGTGCTGCCTTGGAGTCATGATTTGGTGTGGTTTTTTGCATAAGTTTTGTATCACGCAAATTATGAAACTCAAGAATTTTTGGCATAGGAACAAAAAAATTGTCAATAAATTAAAAATATTAAAATATAATAATAATAATAATAATAATAATAATATAAAATAAATAATATAATAATATATTATTTATATATATTAATATAACATGTTAATTTAATAATATATTATATTATTTAAATACTATTAATTAAATAAAAAACAATATATATATATATATATTGTTTTTATTTAATTAATATTTATATTTAATATTTATAATATTTATTTGCTGTGCATCATGATTATTTGTTTAGTTGCCTTATTTGTATTTTGATTATTTCAGTTTTTTATTTTATATTATTATTATTATATTTTAATATTTTTAATTTATTGACTATTAATATTT
Source organism: Cyprinella venusta (assembly GCA_038021265.1). NCBI lineage: Eukaryota > Metazoa > Chordata > Actinopteri > Cypriniformes > Leuciscidae > Cyprinella > Cyprinella venusta. Next base: position 35,545,787 of record CM075867.1, on the reverse strand, counting down.
ATATTATATATTTATAATAATAATAATAATATATATATATATATATATATATATATATATATTATAAATATTAATATAAATATTAATTAAATAAAAAACAAAAATCAAAACTAATAGACAAGGACTAAAAGCCACAATTTTGATTTCATGAGGTCTCTATTGCATTATAAAGCTGCATGGAAACGATATGCATGATCAAAAATGCCTTAAATTTGATTTGATCGCTGTTGGACACCGACATCAGAATTAAATGAGTAAATCACAAGAAGATTGTACAATAAAAATCTGTGTAGACAGCAATCTTCTAATGAAATCTGATACGAGTACCTGACACTGAGAATAAAACTCAAGATTTTTATAACAAGATGGACACACTTGATAGAAGTCATTACGAGCTGGCGAAAATCCTGAAATCCAGTCCCTGAAAGACTATGATGTCTAAGTTATGCTGCAGATGGACATTTATACCTCTCGTGTTACATTGAAAAATGAGTAGGAGGGGAAATTGTCGTCTTTTTCATAGTTTTATGTGCTGGAAAACAATGTCTTATTATATTAAAGTATTGTGTGCAATGTGGGAGCAGGTTTAAACTCGATTATTACATTTTTTTTGTGGAAGATGCAAGTGGTGTTTTCCCATGCAGATTCACTGCCATGCAAGGGTGTTGCTAAGGGGTTGCTAGGGTTGTATCATACTCCTCTCTTCAACAAAGAGCACATTTTGAGGTGTTATTCATGACTGTGACATAAACAGTGGTGAATTGTAATAAGTCTTTGAAGTTTGACCAAATAATGTAAAATATATATTATATATATATATATATATATATATATATATATATATATATATATATATAATGAACAACAAATATATGTAAAAGTGAAATTGCTTAAAGCCAGCTACCAAAGCTCTGACTTTCTTACATCCGTTTTTTTTAAATAATTTGCATTAAAAACAATCCATAACCCTAATATATGTTCATAATAATAATAAAAATAAATGATGATGACGATAAACTGCCACATAGGGACATATCAGATTGTCAGACTACCATTTAAAATAAATATTATTATTGTTAAAGAGTAATGATATAAATAATATTAAAAATAAGAATAATAAAATCATAAAAAACAAATCATAATAACACATTATTATTATTAAATAATAAACAATTAGGGCTGTCAAACGATTAATCGCGATGTTTACATAATATTACATAATATACGTGGGTGCACTGTGTATAATTATATATATATATATATATATATATATATATATATATATAAACACACACATGCAGGTATATTTAAGAAAAAAAATATTATTTTTATGTAAAATATTTACATTTACATATAACATAAATTATAAATAAATCTATATACAGTATATACATGAAAATATTTCTTAAATATATACAAGCATGTGTGTGTATTTATACATATAAAATAATTATACACAGTGCACCCACATATATTATGTAAACACAAACTTTCATTTTGGATGCAATTAATCGCCATTAATCGTTTGACAGCCAGCTACAAACAATACTTTTTTTAATAATTATTAAATATAATTTATTATAAAATATATTTATAGCATTAAATCAATATAAAATATTTTTAAAACAATAATAAAAAATTAGTTAATAATAATAGATTGCCACATCATGGGTCACATCAGATTCCAAAAATATATAATGCAAAAAAAGTCATTCATTTATCACTTCTAATGCCAGCAGAACCACGAAAAGCATTTTCAAGCGAGGCTGACTCTAATGCAGATAGATGGATTTAATTTCAGAGTAAAGAAAAAAAAAAGAAGTGGAAAAGTCTTCAATAGAGCATTTCTTCAAGAAAACTGTGAGCTCTTTCAGTTCCCACATGAGGTCCAGTATGTTTTTATGATGTGAGGACACCATCTCAAAGCGTAGACAGAGTTCTGTTGTTGTGCCTAGTCATTAAAAAGAGTCGGTTCATAAGACTAATGAGTTTATGAATCAGTTATGTTCGACACCGGCTAAAACAACACAGTGACTTGGCTAAAAATTAGTGCATGAAACACTGTCAACTTCTAATAACACCAAATATCATGAAAACCCCAATTGTCCGATTTGTATTTTTGATGCCAATGTCTGTCCTCAAGACATTATGTGCATACTAGCAAACTCGAACACTCAACACTGACAGCTTACAGTTGCGCCAACAAATGTGTCAAGCTTGAGGAACTCAATGTGCATCATCCTCTCGAACGCAAAAAAGGACGGCGTGTCTGACGGAGGTAGTGCGACTCCCCGAAAAACACAAGGCACACACCAAACGAATCAATTTAGAGCATTTCCTTTTTGCTGCATTCAAAGCAGTTTACGGTCACTGCCTGCAGGCCTGACAGCAAAACAAAGAGCCCCCATTCTCCTGTGTTCTCTGGAGTCCTGCCACATGCTCTTTCAGTGCTCAGAGAAACACAACATGGAGAAATAAAGGCCTTGTATTCCAGGCACTGCGAAATCAGGACTTCTCATGTTCCACAGAGAGAAATACTGCATTAAGTCCTCATGGAAGTGTTGAGGAGGCTTGAGTGTTAAATACAGCTGTTGAGAGAGAGAGAGAGAGAGAGAGAGAGAGAGAGAGAGAGAGAGAGAGCATGTGTATGTGAGGAATGTGGAGGAGTCAAGATGTATGGTATGCACAGAAGATCTATGGCATCCACGGACACTGGATCTGTTCCAAATCCTAGCGAGCCGTCTACGTAGGCAGCATATTAAGACATCATGCACACATAGGGAACATTAATATGCTTCAAGCATACAATACCAACTTCTATGGCAGCATTGCATGCATCCTTCTCTGAGAAGATAATGCCAGAATAAGTTGTGACAAAAAATGTTACAGATGAAGATAGACTATTCATAATAATAGTAATATTAATAATAATTTAATATCGAAAAATAGCTATGAAAACCTCAATTTTTATTTGGATTGAGGTTTTCGTGGCTATTTTTCGATATTAAATTACTATTATAGTTTACTAGTTTGTGTAAACTAGCTGACTAGTTTACACAAACCCAATATTTGCATGGACAACAGTACCATTTTTTGAAATATATATATATATATTTTTTTTAATTTTTGAAAGAAGTCTCTTATGTTCATTTATTAAATCAGCAGTACATTAAAAACAGTAATATTGTAAAATATTATTACTCCAAAATTAGCATTACTCCAGTCTTCAGTGTCACATGATCCTTCAGAAATCATTCTAATATGCTGATTTTCTGCTCAAATATCATTTATTAATATTTTTGTTGAAAACTGTTGTTGTGGAAACTATGACTTTTATTTATTTATTTATTTATTTATTTATTTATTTATTTATTTATTTATTTTCTCAGAATTATTTTATGAATAGAATGAAAAGCATTCATTTGCAAAGCTGGGCAGAGATTAATCACATCCAAAATAAAAGTTTGTGTTTACATAATATATGTGTGTGTAGTCTGTATAATTATTTTGCACACATGCATGTATACATTTAGAAATATTTGCATGTATATACTTTATAAATATTTATACATAATTAATATTATATATAAATATTTGCTATATTAATGCATGCATGTATGTGTATTTATAAATACACAAAATAATTATACACACTACACACTCATATATTATGTAAACACAAACTTTTATTTTGGATGCAATTAATCGTTGCCCAGCCCTAATCATTTGAAATATAAATCTTTTACAACATTATTAATGTCTTTACTGTCACTTTCAATTTAAAAGTGAATAATTTAATGTATCCTTGCTGGGGGGGGGGGGGGGGAGTATTCATGTCACAAAAAAATCTTACTGACCCCAAACATATAATGGCAATGCATTTTTATGCAACACGTTTAGGCTGCCTATGCATTGAGGTTGCATTTCAGATAGGGTGCTTCCTAAGTAGACAGTAAGACAGCTCACTAGGTGTTTGAACAGAGCCATTGTGTTCATTCTGCTTGGCTTGTCACCACAAGATAACATCCTCAAGTAAGCAAGTTAAGCAACTATTTAATGATGCTACAACTCACGTATACTATTTTTAAACGGACAGTTTACGCAAGAATTCAAATATGTCAACATATCCTTGATAACATTATCAGCAAAATAAAATAAAATAGCCCGTATACACACACCTGTGCTCAGCACTAACTCTCCAATCCAAATGCATGTTCCCATATACACACAAACACAATGCATTCTTCTGTCATACATGTACATTTAGAGCAACACGAAGGGGAGTAAATGATGACCAAACTTTCATTTGCTGGGATCCAATATGAGAAAGAGAACTATCCCTCCTTAGCATGTGATATGAAACGTAAAGAGCTTCAAATTGCCTCGGGCTGTGGATGTCTGAGATGTCTACATTTTCCAGACTAACCATTGTTGTAAAAGTGTTTTAGGGAGTTGCCTCTTAAAACCACCCTAAACCTTCCACGGTAAACTGTACATGTTAAATGCTGGACTATTAATCATTCTGTTGATTCTATTGAGAAAACACCCAACCTGAAACCTTTCATTTCCTGCAAAGTGTTCATAAGACAAAAACAAATTCAAAGTTCAAAAGATCTCCCACACTAATCGAGACAACTAGAAAAGTCTGAGACAAATATTTAACGTAGACAGCCTTACTAATAATGATTGATTTTCTCAGTTAGAGATACGGTATTTGCCAATTTCTCCCAAAATTCTGCGATAAGATTACGCTTCGATTCAGGGCTTTATCGATTGATTTAGATATTAGATATTGTGAGCCAAGTTTACACAACCAGTTACATTTGTGTTAACTCACAAATGCAACCAAATCGTGAGATATAAAGTCAGAATTGCGATTGTTTTTCTCACAATTGCAAGTTTACATCTCACAATTCTGACTTTATAACACATAATTGAGTTTATGTCAAAATTCTGACATTTTTCCTCAGAATTGTGAGATATAAACTCGCAATTTCAACTTTTTCCCCTCAGAATAGTTTATTTCTCACAATTCTGACTTTATATCTCGCAATTCTGACTTTATATCTCGCAATTCTGACTTTTTAACACACAATTGGGACTTTATATCTCGCAATTCTGACTTTATATCTCGCAATTCTGACTTTATAACACATAATTGCGAGTTTATGTCAAAATTCTGACATTTTTCCTCAGAATTGTGAGATATAAACTCGCAATTTCAACTTTTTCCCCTCAGAATAGTTTATTTCTCACAATTCTGACTTTATTTCTCACAATTCTGACTTTATATCTCGCAATTCTGACTTTTTAACACACAATTGGGACTTTATATCTCACAATTCTGACTTTATAACACGCAATTCTGACTTTATATCTCGCAATTCTGACTTTTTGATAAACAATTGCGACTTTATATCTCACAATTCTGGCTTTATAACACGCAATTCTGACTTTATATCTCGCAATTCTGACTTTATATCTCGCAATTCTGACTTTAACACACAATTGCGACTTTATATCTCGCAATTCTGACTTTATATCTCACAATTCTTACTTTATAAAATGCAATTGCGACTTTATATCACGCAATTCTGACTTTATACCTCGCAATTCTTACTTTATATCACGCAATTCTCACTTCATATCTCGCAATTCTGAGAAACAATGTCAGAATTGCGAGATGTAAACTCGTAATTGTGAGAAAAAAAGTCGGAATTGTGAGATAAAAAGTCGCAATTACCTTTTTTATTTTTCATTCTGTGGCGGAAACAAGCTTCCGTTGCGAGATGTTTCAAAAGTGATGTGGACAATTATTCCCACCCGCAAATTACGCCTAAAGGGCCGGTTCAAAATCCCTCGGGGTCGCCAATTGAATAGCCCGGTTTTAGAGCGTCAAAAGGGTACCTCATACTTTACATGTGGCATCAAAATTGTATCGTTCAACATTTGATCAATGCATCGGGTGTATACAAGAGAGTGTTGTAAGGCAGTTGCTAAGGTGTTCTGACTGGTTTCCTAGCCTATGGGATGCTCTGATGGTATCTAGGGTGTTGCTAAGGTGGATTGTAGACTATCCTGGGTGCTTTCCAGAAGGTCTTTCTCAAGCCAACATAGCATCACTGTTCTTATACTCTAACTTTCAACAGCGGATTGGATAGAACAGCTGTGTGTGTGTGTTAGTGCAGTATATGAGGGAAAGTTGGAGTGTGAGAAAGTATGGAAACATCTGCAGCAATGCTCAAGTGCTTCCATACCCTGTCCCTAAGGCGACACTTTGTTGGTCCTAACTGCACTGAGGTAGAAGTGTCTGTGCTGATCATTTGGAAATTACTACAGATCACACAAGATGACATCATAAGCGAGTAAACTTTCCGGCAGTTATTCTCAACGCCGAAGCTGTTCGTCCAGCTTTGAATTCCAAGAACAGATGTCAAGAGTAAAAGAAGCCAAACTGCAGCAGCGTACAATAGTCCTGCCAACACCTGCGAAGCTCCACATCTTGCTTTCATATTTGCAGAGATCAAACTTAAATTCCCCTCATTTGTCAGTCTCTTCTTTTACCATTACGAGCTTCCAGAATATGACACCATTGCAGTCGCTGGACGTTATAAGCAGGCTCATATTATCTGCACTTTTTTTGGGGGGAGGAAATCGGCAAAACAGATTTGAATATCGTGATGCATGGATGTGAGAGTTTAACACAGCATTGTCAAATTAGCTACAATATTTCATTAACAAGCACAGAAAATGTTTTGTTAGTGATATGCATTTACAGCGATTCAATAGGACTAGTAATCAATTCAGATTACCAGGCTACGTTCAGACTAGAGCCAGACCGATATTATCGGCCGATATTAGGCATTTTCCAAAAATATCGGTATCGGCAGTTATAATGGCCGATAAATGAATATTTAAAAATTTAAAAAAAAATGGACAAAACACGCTTCAGTCATCTCTCCTTGGCCCGTTATATTAAAAATGTATGTTATCTATTGCTAAATTATGGCTCATCATAGACTAGCTAACCACAAAGCTATAGCTAATGCCACTATCATCAGTGGAAGACCGCTAACGTTAACATTAATGAGCTTGGAAACCACAATGAACTTTTTCTGCCTAAATAAAGTAATGATTACTGTATTTATAACTAGCATATCGCTAGTTAAAGGCCCTGCATTGTAAAAGTAAAATGTAAGTTATACGTTGCGAGGAGTGAACTTTTAGACATAGAGAAAAAGTATCAAACGTATCTTGTGGAGAAAAGTTAGCTTTTCTTTTACACGTGTGTGAAATCCAACAATATTTAATAATAAAAAAAAAAAATTCGGATTTTAAAACCCCAAAATATTTGTATCGGTATCGGCTTTCAAAATACTTTATCGATCGGGCTCTGGTTCAGACTGTGAAATCCGATCAGATTTAGCAAGTGTGAACAGTAAAACTCAAAAAATTACACATGAAATGCGATTGAACTTTTTACATATCAGTTTTGAGTTACATTCATGTGGTTTGAAATCCTATTCGAATCACATTTCTGGAAATCCGTTTCAGTCCGATTGCTCTGATCAGATTTCACATGGTTTGGCGTGTAAAACGTAAACATCAGATGTTAGTGTTAATGGAAAGATGCTGAAAGTCACTGCAGAAACAAGGTTGTGTTGTTGCAAGCAGAAAATGGCAATGTTTTGAAGCCGGCAGAGACGAAAGCATGGAATAAAGTTCCTCGTCCTACGTTTCTGCCGCTCAGACGACGCAGTAGTCCAGCGCACACATTGCTATGTTGCAAATGAGACAACATCTGTTTTGCAAATCCCTCCACGCTGTGGTTGTTGTTATTGGTTTTGGCATAGAAACCAATCCAGATATTCTTGAAAACTAAAGAGCGGCATGGGACACACAAATCGAATCTGAACAGTCGTGATACACAATGTGGACAGTCAATAATTTTAGATCAGATTCCAATTCCAACTGGATACACGATCAGATTTGGACTGACAGTGTGAGATACAAAAGCTCTTGATTCTATTTACATTGACCTGACATATATTCATTTAGCTGACGCTTTTCTCTAAAGCGACTTACAATTGCTATGTCAGAGGTCGCACGCCTCTGGAGCAACTAGGGGTTAAGTGTCTTGCTCAGGGACACATTGGTGTCTCACAGTGGATTCAAACCTGGGTCTCTCACACCAAAGGCATGTGTCTTACCCACTGCGCCATCACCACCCCATATTTGATTTAATTTTAATTTGTAAGAATTGAAGAGTTCAGATGCAAAAGCCTCTAAGTGCCATTTGAAATGTTCTTCTAAAATGATAATTTTTATCAAGCTTGTATATTTAAGTTCAGTAATTTCACTTAAATGGCAATGAAGATTACCTATTAATTGTCATTTAAGTGAAATTACTGAACTTAAATATACAAGCTTGCTAAAAATGATCATTTTAGAAGAACATTTCAAATGGCACTTTGAGGCTTTTGCATCTGAACTCTTCAATTCAATTCTGATTTATTTGAGTATTTGTCAGTTGTAAAGTCCATTTTGTTTCTTTATTCTTATACAAATACCATCTCACTGCTTAGGCGGTGTTTAATTACATTACACAATTTATTCATTAATCAGACGTCTTTTTCACAATCTTTTTTGTTGTAGGAACCAACAATATTCACAGTACACACTACGCCAGATTTAAAAGGATTCAACACTTTTTTGGGGGAAATAGGCTCATTTTACAACTCCCCAGAGTTAAATAGTTGAGTTTTACTGTTTTCGAATCAGCCGATTTTCTGATATTTAGAAGAATATCAGTAACCAGACAGTTTCTGGTCTTATTGACTTCCATAGTAGGAAAAAATATATACTATGGAAGTCAATGAGACCAGAAACTGTCTGGTTACCGATCTAAATATAAAAAAAATCGTCTGAATGGATTCGAAAATGGTAAAACCCAACTGTTTAACTCTGGGGGAGTTGTAAAATGAGCCTATTTCCAAAAAAATGGAGTATCCCTTTAAAGGCATAAATACAAATAGTTTTTTTTATAACTATTTTATATAAAAATAAAATAATGCATTTGTGAATCAGACAACACTGGTTGTGTTTCATGGTTTTAAAGGGATACTCCACTTTTTTTTTTGGAAATAGGCTCATTTTACAACTCCCCCAGAGTTAAACAGTTGAGTTTTACCATTTTCGAATGCATTCAGCCGATAAAATATCAGTAACCAGACGGTTTCTGGTCTCATTGACTTCCATAGTAGGAAAAAAATATACTATGGAAGTCAATGAGACCAGACACTGTGTGGTTACTGATATTCTTCTAAATATCAGAAAATCGGCTGCATGGATTCGAAAACGGTAAAACCCAACTGTTTAACTCTGGGGGAGTGGTAAAATGAGCCTATTTCCAAAAAAAGTGGAGTCTCCCTTTAAATGGAGATTGCGATTGACTGAAAAACTATATTTTTAGCCAGACCGATGCAGACCCCCAAAATACAACGTGCAAAGAGACCTGCAGGGGAATAGTGTGAAATCAAAGTCATGTTTTTTGGACCAATCTTTTACACCTCATGTAAAAACAGTGTAAATCAATTGCGTAACTTGGCAAAAGGCTGAAAATTTTGGATTTCCAAACAGAGCTGCACCACAGACATACGGCGGTTGATGGCCTGATGCCCTGCAGTGCCAGAGAAACCAGAATCCAGCTCCCGAATTACACAACAACTTCTGTGCGGTTAAGAGTCACGCTGTTAAACCCAACAAAACTTTCCCGCTGTAAACCCCCCAGACAACACGAATCAAATGATCCTGGGTGCAAAATCAAAGTATTTGTGCAAGGCTCATAAAAAACCCCTTCAAAACATCAGACACGCCTCTGATTCAAATCACAATAGCGCAGGGATGTGCTCATAGCATCGTGGGAGAGGTAACGTGTGTGTGTGTGTGTGAGAGAGAGATGTATTAATGCAGAAAAAGAGAGTCATGAGAACGTGCTGGAAAATATCTCTCCGATTTCATAGAAAACGCTTCCAGCCATTGGAAAGCTCTCAGCTGACATCATCCTTCGCTAGCTAAATCTGAACCAGTGGAGCACAAATTTCCAAAGTCTTAAAGTCTTACTTAAAGTGTGTTAATAAAGATCATATTTGACGCTAATGCACATGGAGATCTCCTCACTCATGATACAGACGGCTAATCGGCCTCATGTGGTTTTCAGGGACCAGTTCTGTGTCTGGTTTGTGTATTTTAAACGTCCTAGTCTTCAGATTCTTGCCCCCACAGACATGGATTATTACACCAGATAACTACAATTGGCTCCGAGGTCAAATTAACAAGCCTCTCGTTGAACGCAGCAACCATTTTTCCTGTAATCTCCAGTCTTATCTAAGAGGGAAATGAAAACTGTAGACCCTAGTAAAGTAACAAATGCAATTACATCCTCATTTCCCCAGCAAAGAAATTAACCAGGAGAATTTTGCAAGAGACTCCCCCTCCCCTAAAGTTCATTTCCCATGACCTCCACATGTGTCCAAGAGCGTTTCTCAGCTCTGCTCTGCAGGCCGGAAATGCACCGAAGTCAAAGGTCGAGGCAATGCCTGCGACGACAGAGACTTTAATTACAGTCAGACTGTCTTGTAAACAAGCACACAATGTCTAAATCTTCACTCATAAACAGCCCAGTCCACAGTGACAGATCACACAAATGTCAATCCTGTCCAATGCATTGCATTCATACATTTATTTACTGTACATAAAATCGCTTACTCCAGATTATGCATGTGCAATGAATGCTTGAAAACTGGAAAATCTTGCTAGAAAAAGTTAGCAGGAACTAACTTTCCCCCCATATAATCTTTAAATCCACAATACTGAAGAACAAACATGCATTTGTACAATCTTTCATTACACTTTCCACAATATCCACACTTACTGTAAACAACTGTGCTTGTAATGCAAAATGTTTTAATCATTCATCAATTTATAGCCTAGCTCAGCAGAATAACAAAATTTACTAACAAAACCTAGTTGATGACATCATCCTCGAGGAAGTGACATCATGTTGAACAGCACAAACATATTTAACAACATTAAAAATTAGGGCTGTCAAATGATTAATCGCGATTAATCGCATTCAAAATAAAAGTTTGTATTTACTTAATATATGTGGGTGCACTGTGTATAATTATTTTGTATATATAAATACACACACATGCATGTATATATTTAAGAAAAATCTGAAAGTATATACTTTATATATATATTTATACATAGTTAATATTATGTATAAATATAAATATTTGATATATTAAGAACACATTTTTATTAAATATATACATGCATGTGTGTCTATTTATATATACAAAATAATTATACACACTGTCTACGCCCACATATATTATATTAATCGTTTGACAGCCCTATTAAAAATCTGTTTGACGTCAAAACTTCAGAGGAACCTCTTAACCTAAATTGATTGCACGCCGTTGTTGTAATAACTGAAAAAAGTTATAAAATCGAAGATCTCGAGACAAACAAGCATATTGAAAGATTGTACAACATAAACAGCACAAGTACTCAAACTCAGAGTTAAGGAGTAAATGTTTTAGTGCTTACGGTGTACCTTCGGTCAGGCGGTCGGCTGTGCGCGTTGCCATCCATCCCTGCCGCGGCCTGCATGGCTCTGAAATCCCTGGCACTGAGGAACAGAAAGCAAACACTACTCACTCGTGGCTCAAAGGGAGTGCTGACAGATTAAGAGGTTAAACTCGACGAGTCAGTTTTGGAGAAGGTGGTTCTTCATGCCAAATTGTCAATAATGGGCAGGTTTGTTGAAAAAACAAACATCTTCAACTTAAACCAGCCTAGCTGGTTTGCTGCTCTCCCAACTTGGGTCTATTGGCTGGTTTTAGCTGGAAGACTAGCTTAAACCACTCCAGACCAGCAAACCAGCTTTGGAAGTTTGATTTTGGAGGATATTTACTGGCTGTCACAAAGAAATCCATTTTTAGTCCATTTTAGAAATCCAATTTAGTCTAGTGATGTGGTTCAAACTATACGTCTCAACGTAATATTATTATTTAACCAAAAAACTTGCAAATTAACTAATCGGCCAGTGATTCCCCTTCAGTTTTGTCTTATGGAAAATAACATTTTGATAACTAATTTTGTATGCAACAGGCAGGGGGAAACAGTGCGCTTTTGCTGGCTGTCAACTGTCAAGAAAATGTCAAAAAAAAACATCATCATGCAATTCAAAGCCCTACAATAGTTTTTCGGAAACCAAAAAATATATATATTTTAAAAAAAATTCTCTAAAAAAAAAATGTTGAAAAAAACGAATTCGTTTTTAACAAATTAGCCGATGTGATTCTTGTGCCACCCAAGTTCGAATCCAGACTCAACTTACTTTTACTAAGCAAAAGAAAAAATAACAGTACAGTAAGTCATCACTGGGAAGCAATTTCGGCATTTTGTATCCATAATTCATTTTGTGCTTCACGAATAAATCGGTCGCACCAGTTTGAATGAGAATGACGTATCGTACGTAACGTTACCTTGATCGCCTCAGAAGTTTTGCGCGGCTGTCAACTGTCATCAGTCTCGTCAAAACACCATCATTAACAACAACTTCAGCACGTTTTGGAGCGTTTCAGCTTCTCCTTCTTGGTCCCTGCACCACTTCTGTCCCGTTACCCCATTACAATTCTGCAACTCCCACCATATTTTCCAGAGTCCTCCCCCTGTCAACAGACGCTCCTCTGTTCCTATTTAACCGAGGGAAGACGGCACTTCGCATATTCAAGTCATGACACGATGAGTTACAGTTACTCCCATCTTCACGCTAGATTCATGTTCACACACCGGATTTACAAATGTATAACGCCCCCCGACAAGAAAAGTCCCAACAATCCTACAGTAATGCCATGCGAGAGATAAAAGTTTGTTTGAGGCAGTCTTCTCAAACACAGCATAAAGAAATCATTATGATATATTACTAAAATGTTTATTGACATGTCAATGGTGTAAACTAAAGGATAATAATTCAGTAGGCTACATTTGGTCATGGAGGATTTTAGATAGCCTACACTTGACGTGGCGAACCAAACATGGCAAAATGGCGACATCTAGTGATAGAACTGCTGTAGTACTTATCTCTCTATTAATCAGACGCCTTCACTAAGATTACATTTCTGTCATTATACTCACCCTCATGTCGTTTAAAAGATGTAAGCTCATACATCAAAGGAGAGTTTCTGAAGAATATCCTATGAGAAATATTTCATAAAATAATAGACGTCTGTCAAAAAAGTCTCGTGCTTGGCCTCGTGCTTTTAGCGTGTACCTTTTTCCCCCGACTGTGATGACGCGTTTTAGTAAATACTGCAGTTATTTATATTTTTTATGTATGTACATTTATAACATTATACTTTGTAATATAAATTACCTTGTATCAAATGACTACTAGGCCTAGTGAACGCTGCCGTGTGAGAGTTTTTCTATTTTCACCCACGTCACAATCTGGGAGGTAACCCGGATGAGCGGCCATTGTGGCGGCACTCGGATATAAACAACAGCATGGATTGCACTGTTTATGTACTAACTGAAAATATTGTTACACTAAAAAACACAGAAATTTTTTGACAAACTAAAGTTATTATGTGGTAAAGGTCCGAACGAGCTAGCTTCTCCAGTACTGCAATTCTTCCTTCTATTTCTTATTCCGACATAAAGGCTACGCTCAGATTGTCAGTCCAAAAAGCACATGAAATCCGTTTCAAGCCACTTCCATATGTGGTTTGAAATCCTATTATTATAAAAAAAATATTGTTCTGAAACATATTTTGAAACCGGCGCAGACAAGAGCGCGAAAAAAGCTGTAAAGTTACATAACAGCCTCCCGTTCTGCAGCTCAATACGCAATATAGTCCAGCGGTGGCTACACATATACAATACATGTTGTAAAATTAAATAAGAAAACATCTCTATTGCAAATACAAACCCTCCATTAGTGTCCATGTCAGTGCTGTATTGCCCGAGAGCTGCATGGACTTACAAATCAGATCTGAACAGTTGCGATACACACTGTGGACGTCATTTTAGATCAGATTCCAATCGGATACAAATATAATATGATTTGGACTAACAGTGTGAATGTAGCCATAGTTAATACGTTAACATTTTAGCCATAGTCAAAGCTTTATTTACACACTGATGAGCTGATGCTGTGCCTCAACCACAAACCTTCTTTCATTTTTTTTTTTTGCACTCTTCTCTTTAACTTTTGGCAGTCTATAGAACTCAAGGTATTTTCCCGATGCGACCGATTAGTATAACTCCACCATTTTATCAGCAGAAATAATCAGCCAGTTCAATGGCATTGTTTATGATATGTGCCTCCAAAATGGCCGACTTCCAGATTTAAAAAAAAAAAAAAAATAACAACCACATGAAATACAAAAAACAAAACACCAGAGGAGAAAGAAAAAAGAGAGCAGCTTGATATTTGTTTGCATTTTTGCAATAAGGCACAGTTTCATGGGAATAAATGAAGCAAAATGAAATGGTCTCTATCGGTAGAAACTAAATAACAGACTAGCAGCGTTATTTAGAGAAACTAATTGACATCAACATACAGTATGGACCCGTACGACCTGATACAGAATGGATGAAAGACCCTAAGCACTACCACCCATCACATACCCTGACAGTTCAATTACGTGGTTATGGTATCAGTGTTTAGTTACTACCTACACACAATACAAGAGTTCAGAAGCTTTAAGCCAGTAATATTAGAAGTTTATGAACAATTCTGCTGCGGCTGGATGGTACTTGCACAACTACTTCCGCGTTCTACTTTATTGCATATCGGGAGTTTCCGGTTAGAATGTTCATCGCATATACGTGAGAATGCTGATTATCGCAACGTATTATGAACGATTATGAATGCCAATAGATTAAACCCATGAATAATGATCTCTGTATTAATTATATTGAGCCTGCTAGAATATTCCTATAAATTTATTTTCTTTCCAATTGTTCCATTCCGAATAACATTTTGGCTAAATAATAATTTGTAGTAATCAAATTAACGTAGGTCAAATCAAACCAGCACTAAATTAAGCAAATTACATTTTAATTTTCAACTTAAGATCAACACTCGTGTCCCATACACCGCACGACCCAGAGTGTTCCCATACATGGGGCATTATGTTATAGTTATAACATGAACCAATAGAACTATTCTTGCTTCTATTGAATCAGATTCACGACGTAACTACTCAGGCAACCCCCTATTGCCTTACACATCTCTCCATGACGGTGAGAGACAAATTTTACATTTGGCAATAAATGAACCAAGAACATCTGATCTAACTTGAACATTAACACACATAACTTTACTATTACAAAAACTTAAAGATCTTACTGCAATAACACATAAATCAACTCTCAATAAACAATTACCCATAATGCACCCGGCTGCTAGCGCTGACTGCCAGGTCGCATGGTCGCAGTCTTATGCCGCGTTCCAGGCAACCTGTAACCCCCAATTTCCACCAACTGCGGAACGGTTGCGGATCCGCTCAGGAACGGCGGCGGAGTCAATAGGTTTCCATTAAAGTCAATGTGTGCATTTTCACTGACTGCGGAACGGCTGCATTCCGACTCCGTCCCAGCTCCGGTGACGCACAGCCCTCCGGAGAAGATACGCAGAGTTTCTATTTTTGCCGTATGCCGGAGAGCGCCGCAGGAAATCGAGCACAGAAACTAAATAAAACATCCGGTAATTTCCAAAATAAAAATATAGTTTTGCCTTTTTCAACAAGAAAAATAGTTACTTTATTTAAACAGCCTACCTACTTTCCCACTACATTCAAAAATGAACCCAAATAAACATTAAGCATTTTATAAGTTGATTATATTTAATTATAAATATTGTACTAGAATCACTATAATCTCCAAAAAAGGGAGATCATCATGTCAGCACATAATTGTTTCCCCTGTACTCCTCTGGATGGAAACAAACTGTTGCTGGTTTTGTGGTTCTGTTTATAGAAACTAAATCCTGTTATATCAAACGTAAATTCGCGAGATATCGTGTGTCCTCGTGACTTCAGCTGTCAGTCATGGCCACAGCCGTTCCGCAACAAATCCGTATCTGGTAGGTATTGAAGGACCGGCGAAGCACGGATCCGACACGCAGTGGAGCCGATCCGCTGCCGTTCTGCACTTGGTGGAAATCCGGGGTTAGCCTACCACCCGTGAACTCGAACTAGATCGATGTACTCCCAGTTACGAGTTCTGACGTCACATAGCCTGCGCCAGAAAACTACAATGACAGCCCCTACGATCCAGTGTTTCTGCAGGCACATTTCCAAATATACTTAAGTAAAATAAAAGGTATAACAGCTTATCTTGCCTCATGCGCTATTTTTCCTCCTCAGTTTCCCACAAATAAACAAGGAGTAAGCACCTTTGGTGTTAGAAATTATTACAAATGCGCGTGAGCCCCGTAAGTTTGCTGGTTTGTTTACATCTAGGTAGTTTGGCGTGAATGAAATGCTACAAAGTCGTAAGTCGTGGTTTGAAGTCGTGATTTACGTGCTCAAAACCTGCCTGGAACGCAGCATTATGTCTGCTCATCTCATCAACAACAGTATTTTTGTGTTTGCTACCGAACTATACTTGAGTTTACATTTTTTTAATGACTTTGACTAATAAAAAGTGCGCATTGGTGCTTTATTCCTGTCTTTTTAAAATAGTTGAATGAATGAATGAATAAATGAATGATCGCGAGGTGCGATCGTAGATCCTCATGGTTTTCAGGGACCGGTTTCTGACCGGTCTGGTTTGTGTATTTTAAACGTCCTCTGATTATGAGACTGTTGTCCCCACAGACATGGATTGTTACACCAGATAACTACAATTGGCTCCGAGGTCAAATTAACAAGCCTCTCATTGACCGCAGCAACCATTTTTTCCAGTAATCTCCAGTCTAAGAGGGACATGAAAACTGTAGACCCTGTTCTTCGCAAGACGACTCTTGTCGTTCGTTGAAATACTCGACAGACTCCGTTTGGAGTGTCGTGCTATTCTAATGTAAACAATAGATATGTTTACATAGCCTACTAAAAGTAGGAAAATCGACATGAAGTCAATTTAATTGCAAAGTCATTTTGTTTGCGAGTCAAGTTAGCCAAAGCAAAGCACACCACACTTCCCACACACTAAGGTGATTTGACCAATTAAATTAAACCCAACTAGGCTATAGACAAACACAGGGGATCTTCTTTTTCTAAAAATCACCATGAACATTTCCATAACATCCTGAGGAGACAGCTCAAATTTGTTTTTGAATAAATTGAACAATCTTTTGTCTTGAGACTAATTTAATAGATAGGCCTAGCGTTTCATATCCAATCGTCTAGGGATAGTTCAATTTCTATACTCCTACACTATATAATCCCTGAAACCAATAAACACCTCCATATAACTTGCAAATATGCAGTTTTTCCGTTGTTATTTTTTACTTGGTTTATCACGAAACTGATTTATGAAATTGATTATGGCAGTGCAGGCTTAATGTCTTACATTGCATTAATTCAAACTGGCACACCTTGTTTGGCTAAAGTTCAAAGAGGGAAAATGATCAGTGAATCAACTTAAATTTGGGTCTGTTCCTTATAATAAAGCTACTATGGGTTCAAAAGACTTAGAACATGCAAAAGTCATATAATGTTTACTTTAAATTAAAATTAGTGGTGGGTATGCAAGAAGATAGACCTATATTGAAAATATGCCACTGACACTTAATCACAATAACACAATTTTTAAATTAAAATATATATTGTAGCCTTTTTATGATGTACATTCTTTAATATAACAATTGTACCAACAATGTATCACTAGAAAACAGCATATAATATGATTCCTGTAAAATAGATTTAAGTCAGAAAGTGCTGGCACTCTGTGTGGTGTTCATAAACTGCAGCACACTGGGTGAAGTGGTGCTGGGAACCGAGGCGTTGGAGACGGTACAGTAGAACATCTCGGCTCCGTGTGAACAGTCCTGAGGGAAGAGCACCATCATGACTAAGCCGATTATCATAACACAAACACCTGCCGCCAGGATGATGCTGGGAATGAGGTTTTCCCCACGAAACCAGCGGCCATCCGAGAGCTTCAGAAAGCAGGCGGCGGGGAAGATGAACATGAGAGGTATAGCACTCAAAACACCCTGAAAGAGATGGAAAAACAGACACAACATTTACAGACATCTCTGAATGTGACTGACCAGCAACATCAACTGTTGCTAACCACATACCTTATTGTTAAACAGAAAAACTCACATTGAGTTCCAGTACAATACCCAGACAGTCATAAGAGAGGGATATGGCCGTCGCTGCTGATATGATAACCACGGTAATGATGAAATGGGCGATGTTACTGAGTTCTCCTTTAAAAAAGACATTGGAGATCACCTGGACACCATCAAGAAAGGGACAAATTTAAAGTAAGTTGAACAAATACTAAAAAAAGTCAAGTTAAGTATGTCGGACTTTAAAATTAATTTTAAACATTGCATTGTCGTTAAAGAGTCAAGATGAGTGTAAATGTCATTCAGAAAGCTCTTCAAATATCTAAAGACTTTGACAATGTGTTGCAAAAAAATGATTTTAACTTTCCTTTTTTAATGAATTGTAAAAATGCTATACATTTTTTTTGTCATAAGAACCAGTGTTATTTTCGTGTAATTGAGATACTATTTTTTATAATTTTTATTTATTTTATAAATGAATAAAATAAACAATTTTATTTTTTTATATTATATTTTTTATATATTTTATATTTTTAAAATTAATTTTATAATTAATTCTTATATATTTTTAATATTTTTAAAATTGTTTTTAATTATGACTTAGACTTCCTTTATTAATCCAAGAGAGGAAATTAAGGTGTTACAGGAGCGACATAAATCGAGACAAAATGCATAACAAAAATAGACAATAAAATCAATCAATCTGAATATCTATAATTAAAAATAGATATCATTTACCATACAACGACCTTAACATAAATTCAAAAACACCTCCAATTCCCTTAAACACATACACACTCAATACACACTGAATTTAGTTTTTTTTAAGTGTTTTAGTTTCAGTTAACTATAATAACCCTGACACATTTAATTAGTTTGATATTTATGTTTATAAATTTTACTTGTTTTAATTTATTTTGTCAAAGAATCACCGTCCCCAATACTGATGTCATTCCCATCACAAGTAATATACAAAACAATATATATTTGGTTATG
Source organism: Cyprinella venusta (assembly GCA_038021265.1). Classification (NCBI taxonomy): domain Eukaryota; kingdom Metazoa; phylum Chordata; class Actinopteri; order Cypriniformes; family Leuciscidae; genus Cyprinella; species Cyprinella venusta. The sequence continues at coordinate 35,526,472 of CM075867.1, read as the reverse complement.
ATGGAAAATCAACTTGAAGGTTTTGAAGGAAAATATAAGGACATGATAAATGTATTAAGATTTTTTGTTTTTACAAGCTATCAAGTAGCCAAAAGTTCCCTGAAGATTCACCCGATATAAAAAGCTTAAATTATCTCACCTCACGGGTAACAAAGCACTCCAGAGGGAACGTGGTGATTATACTGACACCGTAGCAGAATCGACCGAATGTAGCCAAGTTATCATTCCTGCAGTAGTTCTCAAATATATCACCTTGGACAAGAAACACAACAGGAAAGCGTAATCATGTTCAGGTTCTTTCAGTGCATAACATATTTATCAAAGTAATGGGTGCAGATATTGTGACCCAGGATTTACACTAATTTACCTTGTGTATAACCAGTAAAAGTTGCATAACCTGCAGCTGCAAAGACAACACTGACCAGTACAGCTGAGCCCACAGATATATGTGTGACAAGAGCCCAGCTGCTCAACGTGGGCTCCTGCAGCGACCCATAGATCATGAAGCTGTTATGGTGGCAGATAAAAGCTGAAAAAAAAGAGAAGATTTTCAATTGAAAATGTTGAGAATGCTCTTCTCTGACCACACTGATGAAGAAAGGTGGAAGTAAAACCTCACCAAAAGACATGACGGCAACTGCCTGAATTGCATTCCACCGTGCAAACACCCATGCATCATCTGATGCAGGTCTGTGGACAAAAAAAATGTAAGTAAACACATAAAGCTAGGAATTAATTGTATAAATATTGCATAAAGTTTGTGCATGCCCATGCAATATGATTAGTTATTTTTTAGCATGCCAAAAAGAATCAGTCACGTCCCTAATACTCTAATACTATAGAAAACAGTATTATAGTGATGTTTTTTGCCTGTTTAATCATCTGCTAGGTGAAAATCCCATATTTGTTCTGGGTTCACACGGGTTAGGTGTTTTCCTTATGAACCGAAGCATCACAAAACGTGTGTATTGTTTCACTGGAGTGTGTCACTATATGCCTTGTTACACAGAGACCAAAATGTGATGGAAAATCAAATAGCAAATTAAATAAACCCAATGAATGGAGTACATTGAGATCATTTCTCAGAAATGAGTGTTTAAAAGGATAAATCATTATCCTGAGCTGCGGTCAGCAAACATGAGCATATGGCGGACGGTGTGAATGAATGCACACAGACGGGAAGAGGGATTTTATACATCTGTGGTCCTAGTGTCGCAGCTCTCACGACCACTGTGATGAGGATGGCAAAAGTCAAGAGCATGGACAATAAAGATACCTGGAAAAGAGCAGGGAGAGTTAAATGTGGTTGTTGCATAGGTTGTCAATGGAGGGACAGAAACCTCCAATTTCATCAAAAACAATTAAACGGAAAACGAAAATCTGAGAATGAGTAATTAGGTTTTTTTTTGTTTTTTTTGGATGAAATCACTCTTTAAAGGAATATTTCACCCCAAAATAAAAATATTCATGTTATCCATGATGTTATTTTTCTGTGGAGCACAACAACACCTTGGCTTCAAATACCTCAAAATAGCACACAAGTCATATGGACTCTCCTTATGAAACCACTGTAAAAATATTGTTGGTTTAACTTAAAAAGTAAGTAACCTGGTTGCCTTAAAATCTTAAGTTCATTGAACTGGAAAAAGTGAATTAATACAATGGAGATTAATGAAATCATCAGAAACTCAAAATTATATGTTATCTGAACTAAATAAATTATTTAAGTTGATTTGACAAAAGAAAAAAAATGTTGTGATTACTACACTGTAAAAAAATATTGTTGGTTTAACTTAAAAAAGTAAGTACAGGTTACTGACTTTTTTAAAGTTAAACCAATAATATTTTCTTACCTTTTTAAGGTTGCCTTAAAATTTTAAGTTGATTGAACTGGAAAAAGTGAGTTAATACAATGAAGGAGATTAATTTAATCACCAGAAACTCAAAATAATACGTTATCTCAACTAAATAAATTATTATAAAGTTGATTTGACAAAAGAAAATATGTTGTGATTACAAATCTTGAAAATATATTTTTTTTACAGTGTAAATATAATTGTGTTTTTTGGTCAGTTTTAGAGCCTGATGTAGGTAATCAGACACGGCCACTATGAAAAGCTGTTGTATGAAAATATTGTACAGCAAAATACATGTTTGAAAAGACATAACAGGCGAATGACAGATATTTGGGTGAAATATTCCCTTAAAGCTACAGATCACAAGTGATTATATTAGAAAAGAGTGAATAGTTGGTAATACTCAACCTTTCCCAGCTTTGCTATGTCTTTATAGAGAGACAGGGGCAGCGTGAATAGAAGAGTGGACATCAGAATTACAAAATGTCTATCTGTAAGAATGTTCCCGGGACCAACTGGAAAAAACAAAGAGCACAAAAAAAGTCAAGATTCTGCTTTTATCAATGCGTTCACAGAGACTAATTTTTTGAGGTGTCCTTTCAAACCATGGACACAAGACATTTATAGCCAAGATGAATTTATCATGCTTTTATTATACTTGTACAATGTACTATACTACTATGAAAATATACTGTAGGCCTAACTCTAAACTTTCTAGAGTCAAAAAAGAGCACTAATTAAAACCAAGCAGAATTACAGTTGCTATAAAAACCTGAAATATTCACACAAAATGATCCACATTTGCATGTCAATTATGCCTATTCATGCCTATAAGGCACATGTATGAGGAATGCTATGCCCTGATTAAAGGGGTCATCGGATGCCCATTTTCCACAAGTTGGTATGATTCTTTAGGGTCTTCATGTAAAGTTTGTGACATGCTTTGGTAAAAATTTCTCAATGGTTGTGTAAAACACCCCTTTTACCTCCTCAAAAACACTCTGTTCACTGCGACCCGTTTCGGTGCATGTCACTTTAAATTATAATGAGCCATATAATGAAAATAATTTTTTCATTGTATGGTGGTTGTGTCCATGACACATTCATATGCAAACACTAAAAGTGACTTTTGCATCTGATGACCCCTTTATAAAAGTAAATGTGATGACCAGCTCACCTCCTTGGATCCTCAAAAACACTTTGGTCAGCGTATCACCTGTGATGATGTTGTAGCTGATCATTGCTATGTGTGGGACACAATAAAAGGCAATCATTTTCTTCTAAATGTCACTTCACCTCACAATATAAATACAACAAAAGGTCATCTGTGAATACCGATGAACGGGTAAAGAAACTGCAGAGCAGACACGATCAAATATCCTATTTGGCCAAATGTGCTTTGAACCAGAGACTGATAACTGTGAGTGCCAGACAGATTCCCTCCTCTGACCAGCAGAATGATGGAGTAATCTGCAGAAAGAAAAAATCGTATCAAATCATGATGGATATGGATGGATGGATGGATGGATGGATGGATGGATGGATGGATGGATGGATGGATGGATGGACGGATGGATGGATAGTGAAACTTTCTTTGTAACCAGTGCATGCAGTGCATTCCTGTACCATAGGGAATGAACATTTGCAGTGCATACCTGTGATAAAGGCAACCAGAAAAAGCAGCAGAAGACCCATTGGGAGACCAGCCTGACTCAAAGAATATGGCAAACCTAGATCAATGAAACCAAGAGACAAGGAGATGTGGAGGACTTGTTGAACACTACAACGCATTTTTTGTAGCCAAATATTTCATATACATAAAAGATGACTCAAGCTTCTCAAGTTTTATCAAAAGCTGCGATCAGGGGAGGAGCCCCGCCTCCATCCCGCCCCCAATTTTAGCCATTGTTCAGCACAAATTGAAATTATAACAATTGGTAAATCTCATAAATGACAGCATCACATCAAATATAGCCTACTCTTTAATGTATATATATTACTAAAATATACAAAAATTAGAATAATATATAAAATTGCTCCAAACAGTTTGGAGAAACAAATCTTTTTGCATTTTGAATGTGTCTAGTCCAAATGGTATAATGATTTATTGTGTGGTGGCGGGACATTGTGAACAAATGGATATATTAGAAATATTAAGGTGTGTGTGTGTGTGTGTGTGTGAGTACACAAATATCTTTTTTGCTTTTTCCCTGACATTTTTGAAAAATAATAAATATAATGATAAATGTACATTTTGACAGGATATAATACACTGCTTTAATACATGTCATGTAGCCTTAATGTAACTAGAAAAGACATTGTAATATATTATAATATATAATAGCCCTATATATATCATTATAATATATAATTTAAAATAAAATGAAGAAATACATCTTAATTCCTTCCCATACCCACTAACCCATTTCCCTTATAGTAAGTAATGCAAGCAAAACTGAGCCAAAGCTTCTGGCCAGGTTGCAAAGTAGTTGTAGAGTTTTTGACTGCATCAATAATACTGTATACGATGGGCTATAGCCTATATTAAATGTTCGAGATTAAAGACGAGCTTCCTTCCAATCTCCATCAAGACGTGTGTTCACGATGTTGTTGGTTACCTAGTAACGAACATACGTTGGTCGAGAATGTTTCGTCAACTTCCGTGTGTTCGCGCGTCTGTGTTGCCGAACGCAATCCTGGCGGCAGGAAACTTCACTTTGTGTGCCTACGCCTTGGGTACAGTACAACGTTATATATAAAGCTAAGTTGCGTGTGAACTGGTTGAATTGCGTGTGTCGTGACAGCGCTGATTAATCCATAAAACTATTCACATACCGGTAGCTAAATGTGATAACTGGCCCCAGTCTCCTCTACAGGGCAGTGGGAAAGATCAGCTGACTAGATTTGTTTATCCCCTCTGATAAGGCAGGTGATAAAGCACAGAAATAGCTACCGCCAAGAATGCATATAGGCACTCAAATGTAATGCTGACCTTTTCTGGACCCCATGACATTGGACCAGAAAAAAATATTTTTGTTTTTTTCCTGCAGCAGAAGCATGTGAACTGACTGGGGCTGTTCCCTAGTCATATGACCCTGTACCGCGTGGAATCTAAGCCAGTGCTCACTTCTACTGACCTATTAAAATATGCACAAATGCGAGAAAATAATGAACATAAATGCATCCAAACCATTAAGCATGCTTTTGACTTCGGTATTTTATGAATATATTGTATAATAGCTATTAGGAATATTCTGTTTTGTTTAAAAGTAATTAGACAAGACATAAAAAGAAAAAAAAACTATTGTCAACCAAGAGTCGTCAAAACTATGAAAGTATGGGAATTATGTAGAGATTTTTTTTTAAACAAATCAGATTTACTCTTTTACTACACTATTTGCTCTCAAACACCTTCCTGAGATGCTTTTTAAACACTTGTTCACATGTATGGCTTTTATATGCTCCAACTCATCACTTAATAATATAGCTTTGAAACAACTAGATCTATAAATACAATTCATCCAATTCTCACTATATTAGCTAGTTGCTTATTAGCATTAATAGAATATTGGCAGTTTATTAGTATATATTAATGCCTTATTTTGCATAACCATATTCTACATCCCTTATTCCGACCTAAAACCTAAACTTAACAACCTTACTAACTATTGATATGCAGTGATTAGAAGTTTATTAAGGCAAAGGTGACCCAATTTGTCAACAAGTTATTAAGATCAAGAGGAAAACATATTGGATTCGATGTGTCTAAAATATTGGTATCGATATTTAATAACAAATTATTTTGTAGAACCATTAACAACAAAATATTACCTATAATTCCGGATCCAATAATGGAATTGATGAAATTAAATGAGGCAGATGATATAGAGCTAGTTCCACTTTTCCCTGTGTCCTTATCCGAGGACAACAAACAATCCCTGTCATCCTCCATCTGAAAAGACAAAAACTCACACCAGGAGCATGTTCAGTTTACCTCAAATTCATGATTATTCATCAATCAGCAAATAATGTGCAAACTCACCTGTTGAACTGTGCCATCTTTCTCTCTTTTGTGGTTTTCCATTAAAACGATCCTTCTGTGATGTCCCAGATGGATGTTCTACATGTTGTGGAGTAAAAGCACTCCACCTGATTCAGTCAGTCCGCCCACAGAATGAAAATACGCCCCTTGTTGCATTTAAGCATCAGCTACGGGCTATCGGAAAAGCTATTTCTGCATGAATAACTTAATCTGTGCTTGACACACAAAGCCTGTTAAACCATATTATAGCTGTTGGCCAAACATTTGCTCAATAGTCTCCCTTTCTGGTGAAATAGTGGAAAGTGACTGCACTTAATACAGACAGACAGAGACAGATAAAGATAGATGGATATATATATATATGAAGAGTTCAGATGCAAAAGCCTCTAAGTGCCATTTGAAATTTTCTTCTATAATGACCATTTTTATCAAGCTTGTATATTTAAGTTCAGTAATTTCACTTAAATGGCAATGAAGATTACCTATTAATTGTCATTTAAGTGAAATTACTGAACTTAAATATACAAGCTTGATAAAAATGGTCATTTTAGAAGAAAATTTCAAATGGCATTTAGAGGCTTTTGCATCTGAACTCTTCATATATAGATAGATAGATGGGTGGATGGATGGATGGATGGACGGACGGACGGACGGACGGACGGACGGACGGACAGACAGACAGATAGATAGAAAGATAGATAGATAGATGGATAGACGGATAGACGGATAGACGGATGGATGGATGGATGGATGGATGGATGGATGGATGGATGGATGGATGGATGGATGGATGGATGGATGGATGGACGGATATAGATGGATAGATAGATAGATAGATAGATAGATAGATAGATAGATAGATAGATAGATAGATAGATAGATAGATAGATAGATAGATAGATAGATAGATAGATAGATAGATAGATAGATAGATAGATAGATCGATAGATCGATAGATAGATAGATAGATGAAACAAATAGGGATGCATGCAAGCTCTAACAATATGCCATATGTGCTCTAGTTTACACAGTGTTTTGGTGTGTGAGTTGGTGTGTGTGTCCTGCAGACGGTCTGGTGCTGCTGAGCAACCGTCCCGTGACGCAAGTACACACTCTGAGCGCAAGACCAAAAACTGCACTACTTAGATAGATCAGTTGTGAACACTGAAGTATTTTATATTATATGTTGTTTAGTGATAGTGACATTATTTATACTATACTATTATCCTATGCTAAAATACACTTCTGCTTCAATCGAAATTATTCTTGAAGATAATATAGGGCCTAAATGGTGGAAGTAACACTTTTTGCTGGATCATGGGTAACTCAGTGGTTGTTTGTGCAAGATCTCTCAAACTTTGATACACGGTGGCCACATTTGTCTACTACAAATAAAACTCACTTGGACATGGACTACACATTTACAGAAATGTGAGTTGATGTCAAATAAAAGAGTTTCGTTGTCACATCCTACCCCACTATCCAGAGGTAAAAGATAATTTGCTAAACTAAAGTTATATTTACACACCTAAGTTAAAGGGATACTCCACTTTTTTTTGGGGGGGAAATAGGCTCATTTTACAACTCCCCCAGACTTAAACAGTTGAGTTTCACCGTTTTCAAATGCATTCAGACGATTTTCTGATATTTAGAAGAATATCAGTCACCAGAGAGTGTCTCATTGACTTCCATAGTAGGAAAAAAATATATACTATGGAAGTCAATGAGACCACAAACTGTCTGGTTACTGAAATTATTCTAAATATCAGAAAACCGGCCAAATGGATTGAAAACGGTAAAACTCAACTGTTTAACTCTGGGGGAGTTGTAAAATGAGTCTATTTCCAAAAAAAAAAAAAATGGAGTATCCCTTTAAGGCTGATCTGTGCCTGCTCAACATTTTATGTAAATGTGCAATTTTCAGTATAAAAACCAGACTAAATTATGCCAGCTCTCACACACCTCAGCCCTATATCATACAGTTACAATTGCTGTGTAAATGCATTTATGTCAACACTGAGCAGAATTAACCAGCCTGTGTAAAGACACCTAAATGACATTGTGGAAGCTCTTCTGTACCACCGTGATATCTTTGCAGAACCAACTTTGCAAGGATAATACATTTAGAATAAAGTAAACCATTTAAAGTGACAAAACCCCTCTCTCTATCCTTCAGATGCTATCATTTGAAGCATTCTTTCTTGACTATATGTTGAAACCTGTTATAAGACTTGTTTATATTATAAGACCATGTTACTAACTCTCCGATCTTCCCTGAATTTCTTTACAAAAAAAATATGGTATTTTTAATGCATGTGTGGGTAAAACACTGAAAGACAACCAGACAAAACAGTGAATTTCTGGCAGCCGTGCACAATATTGTTTTAACAAATATAAAATGTTAGGGTTTATAAAGTTTAATCCACTAGGTGTCGCCATTTGGCTTCGCTGACCTCTCTCTGAACAGTGTGACTGAGTTTTTGAAAGACAAGTCAACTTGAAGTTATTGTGGAACTGATTAAAACCTTCACACACTTGTCACTTGCTTTACTCAACTAGTACAACATTTAATGAAAACCTTAAAGAACTCAAGTTCAAAATTTTGTAGTAAGCAATCCAAATGAATCCATTAAATGTTGTCTGTGGGATGATTTTAAAGTAAATTCTTGTCAGATTTTTAAATACACGTTGCTTAAAAAAACGACTTATATAAATGAGAACAATATCAATCCTTTTTTCACGTTTAAGGGTTCAAAAGCGGTAAACCTTTATGGTGGTGAATGAGAAATAATATATTTTTTTCAATAAACTCCACAATAGTGTTTTCAAAAGAGATGTCAACTACCTTCTCTCCCAAACACACTCACAGCAGCGTTAACTAGTTTCTTCTTTCTAATATTTGGTGAACATTTAATATAATACAAAGTATGGTGTTGTAAATGTACATACATTGAGAAAAATAAATATGTATGTAAATATAAGCGTTGCAGGACTGCTGATGACCGTTAAAACGTCATCAGTCTGTGTGTGAAAAAGGTCCACTGTCAAAAAAGCGGTTAAACCGACAAAAATCGCAACAACGTAGGCTAAACATGTCATTTATACGTGTATTTTTTACTTCAACTTTTTAAACACTATGCCAGTTGACGAATGGTATGTAACTTCTAGAGAAAACACATACTATGTAATATTTATTTTTTTGTTTTTGAAATGTGCGTATGCTAGCCTAATACAGCAAAGTTATTGCCTACACACAAAGGGTGGGGCAAAAAAACAAACATTTTCGTGACAAAGAATACCTGTACAAAAATTAAACCGAGAAGTGAACCTAAACGTTTGTTTTGTGAGACATTTTGCCGTCGTACTGGCGTCAGTGTCCGTCAAGATCAGTAAAATAAGGATTCCTACTATGGCGAAGGCCAAGTTTTTAACATTCATTAGCAAATGTTCTTAGTTTAAGAAGCAACGTCGACACAATCTAATTAATACTCACGAGGCAAAACATCAGAGCCAACAGAAGGTGTACGAAGCATGGTTGTCACTTCGTACTTTAAAATTCATAAGCTCAACCTCAGTCATAGTAGGCTAGGGTCGGTGATTTCGCTCTGGGTCTAATGAATAACCGGAAGCGCTCATCTCTCGGATCTCAGGCACTTCGCTCTTTTTCATCACAGACTTCTGCGAATTTATTTCTTGCTGAAAATCCCTGGGAGTTTTCTTCTTCCTTAGGCTAACTTACTTGGGTAAAGTTGCCCACACTGAATGTTTTCCTCCACATTGGATCACTGCATTGGAGTTTGCTCCTGGACGCCGAGGATTAATTTTCCCTCATGTTAGAAGAAATTCCCTGATTTTTATTTTATTTTTGTTTTTTTGAAGAAAGATGGTGAGTAGATCATGAAATGCTGATGAAAGCTATTCAAATTTATGATCAAGAAAACATGCTTCGGGTTATGATTAAATGCAAATATCAATATGATCCCTGACGCATAAAAAGAGTTTAGTTTAGCAAGGATTTTTAAAATGTTGGCTGAGTTTGTGATCCTACAACATACTTAGTTTTTTAGATGATTTTCTCATTCAGTTGGTCTTAGAGGTTATGCAATCATGACAAGAACATTCACAACTCGGTGTTTTTTTTTCTGTCATAATGTAAATAGTTTAGGCTGTGATATTTTTAGTGTCTGCATACAGTTGTCTAACAGCATACGATGCACATGAAAAAAAGTTAGTTACATATCTGTGCATTGATTTGTTTCCTTTTCCCACATCCATTTGTATACAATGGCCTCTGCGACATGGTGTTTGTGCTGTAATTCAAAGTACAACATTTTATAATAGCTCGCTCATAATGCATTTAATTAATGCAATGCTCAAACGTCAATAATCTTGAAATAGATTCAATTCACCGTTTGAGAAAGACATGTCAACTGTCCTAACCCTGGTTGACGCCCAGGAAATCCACTTTTCCAGTGATTGATTGATCCTGCGGTGGTAGAAATGATGCCACAAGATAAAAATAGTTCATTCAGCTCATACGAACTTGTATTTTTTTTTAAGAAAAATTTTGTTGGCTACTAGACTGCTAAACCCTGAATGTAGATTAATGAACTACGTGCAGTCCGACTCTTAGAATCGGTTCTTTCGAACAATTCAGTTCAACAAACCTCATCACGTGACATAGCCTTGAACGTGATCTGTTTCCTGCAATGTAAAATAATAATAATGTTTTATTAGCTTATTGTAACAAAATGTGTACAGGTTCAGTTTGTTTTTAGCTTCGATTCAGCTCAAACTGAAAATAATTTAAAAATAAATTTAAAAATATAGGCTATTCAAAATACTATTGTGATGTAACGATGAGACAAAACGACCACACAGTCAAGTTTAAACTTACTCTTGCCCTATCTATAAAATTTGCACTCTAAATATTTTATCTCTCTTAAATCTAAATCTCTCTTATCTATCTTTGCATCGATTTTTTGGCCTGACTTGGAAATTACTCGATTAATGATTGTTGATTGGACAACGTGTGTGACTCGAGAATCGATTCGCAAAGTCATTTTTCAAATCGGTTTGATTTTATTTGACTGCAGCTAATATAACAGAGGTCATTTGTTAAGAGAATAATGCCATGTGTATGTTGAAAGCAACCAAAATGATCTCACAATCGCTCTTTAAATTGTGTGCAGGATGGATTTTATTGAATAAGGCATTGAATCTGTTACGCCCACCTCAGCTAAGATGAACAGTCCAGGAGAAGCGGATTTAAATTAAATCAGGTATTTCTCCAAGGCAGGCAGGCAGTCAGAAAGGCTGTCTTCCCCAGTTAGGCTACGTAAGATGAGAGAAACTGTGCTAGCATTATACAAAACACTTTGTTTTTCATGGAATAATACGGCAAAAATGTCCCTACCTGACAAATATCCAAATTGCAGTCCTGAAAAGCTCCCAACTCTCCTGTCAATTGTTTTTGGACCCCTAATCTATACAATGATGGCTGTAGGAAGTTAGCAAATCGACTGAAATCAATTACACGACACAAAAACTGTTCGACCCTTCGCTTCTTTAATAATTTGATGTATTTATTCAGTGAATATTCCTGTAAGAACTGAAGGGGACATGATCATTTGATTGGAATTGATTGTATCTTGAGTTGACCGGACATTTAGTCGGGTGTTGAAAAGAAGATGATTCTTCTATTAAAATGTAAAAAGTTTGACATTTTTACTGGCATGTTTAAACAGTTGAATGCTGAATAAAAGTCTTAATGCACTGTTTTAAGTAATAACTGCAGGTTGAGTCTTGCTTAAAGACCAGTGAATTATGAGAGCAAATGGGTCCATTTTGATTTTATTTAGTCGTAAAATGTAGTCAAGTGTAATTTTAGCACCCCTAGTGGCAATTTGTAGTATATTACAACCATTTCCAGAAAAGTTTTTAAAATGCAATATAATATATAATTATATATGCAATAATATATTATATAATAATATAATGGCAATATGCAGTAATCCTCTTTAACCTTTATTTAAAACTACAAAGAAAATATTTCCAATGCTTTCAACTTGATTGTTTACTGTAAAACATGTTTTGAATTTGATCGCTGCAAGACTAGAAAAAAAAATGTCCCAACGTTTCTGAAAATGGGGTTGTTTATTATGAAATATAATCATATCATAGTAGTAGCTGTTTCACCAATGGCTTTTAACCGTTTGAAATAGTCAGTTGTTTTTCCTCTAATGTTCAGTCTCTTTTCTGTACGAATCGCGTAGAATCAGTATTAAAAAGAAATGCATTATAATCTAAGAGGAGGTGTCAATGAATACAGGCTGTTAGATCCATTACTGAGAACAGTTTGTGATTCAGAGGCATTTTGCTAAGTGCTCTTGGAGGTTTTTGGTTTCACATCATCGTATATCCACACTCGGCAAACTTAATGTTTTTTTTCTCTCAAGGCAATGGGAACCACTTGAAGTGCCTGGGCCTGATATGATGGCTCCTGATTGGAACTGTTTGTGGTTGTGCGGGGTGGTTCTGCCTCTTTTGGAAAGTGTGGTGACAAAGAGAGGAGTGGAGCTATTTACATAATGTAAAATCAATTTGTTCAGACAGGGGGGGCCAAAACTGAAACAGCTTAGCCTGACTTCATCATACTTCTAGTCAGAATGTGAGTCTGCGTTTGGTTAGGATTATGGCAAGCCAAGAGGTTCAGAATTACACCATAAATTAATCGCGTTTACTGCCAAACATAGTTATTAGCATATGGTAAGGATAAACATGATGTGTATATTGCCTAATTGCAAGCTTGTTTCAGAAATAGTGACAACCATTTTTTTTCCATCATTATTGAACATCATTATAGGAGTATTAGGTTGAATGACTTAGAATTAAATTAGGGCTGTGCAAAAATTAATTGCGATTAATCGCATCCAAAATAAAAGTCTGTGTTTACATAATATATTTGTGTGTGCTGTATATAATTATTTTGTATATATAAATACCTATGCATGCATGTATATATTTAAGAATTATTTGCACTTAAATTCTGTATATATATTTAAATACATAATCTATATACATAAAAATGAATATTTCATATGAATAACACATTTTCTTAAATATATACATGCATGTGTGTGTATTTATATATACAAAAATAATTATATACAGCACACACAAATATATTATGTAAACACAGACTTTTATTTTGGATGCGATTAATCGCAATTAATTTTTGCACAGCCCTAAATTAAACGTTTTATTAATCATTAGAAAATAGACATTAAGAGAATAAATTGTTATGCAAGTACTTTTACTTTTAATATTTAAAGTACATTTAAAATCAGGTACTTTTTTACTTTTTACTTAAATATGGTTGTCATTGTGTTACTTCTACTTTTACTAAAGTAAATATCTGGTTATTTGTACTTTTACTAAAGTACTGAGATTCAGTACTTCCTCCATCACTGGTTACATGACGAATCCGGGCCGTCATACAACTAACGCTTTACCTTTAACATCGGTTGGGTGACGGGGTAGGTTTAGGTCTGGGGTAGGGTTAGGCTCCGATAAAGTCATCTAACCGACGTTAAAGGGTTCCATAAAAAGGCGGATGTTGACTTATGGTCAAAAGACGTCCCAAGACGTCAATTATGACGTCTTGGGATGGGACTGCACTGAATATGGATAGGCCTATATGGATAACATCAAAAGAGGCCTATCCATATTGTACGTTTCGACATCTATCCAAATGTATGTTACGTATTTATACCTACTATGCATATTAAAAATGAGACCAGGATGGAATGTGATGCCTAAGTGTAAAATCGACTGAGTTTTAGTGTTTTATTTTTTTTATTGTATGGGAAAAACTATCAATCAAGTAGTGCTACCATGTTTATTGAGCCCTTGAGTGGTACAACATGAGAGCAGAAAAAGGATTTCAGTCTGATGAAGAGCAGATAAAGCTGGCTTTTGGTGGTGACAAGTGTCCATTGTCAGGTGTATTTGTCCCGCAGAGGAGTCAATATGTCATGAGGAGAGATTAGAGGCTCCGAGTGAGAGTCAGGTTTCTGTTGTCGATGGTAATCGTGTGATGAATATCATGTGTAATGTGGAGTAACTTGCGCCATCGTTTTGATGTTGACTCGTGCCTGTTTGAAGTTTATTTTGGTTCTTGTTTGCATAACCGGGCCTGTCAGTCAGCTACGCAATCTCTAATTAAAATGAATGTGGGATCTGCTGGGAGTATAGATGTGGTCAACAACCTGTTAATCTCTCAGAGGACATAATGTACGACCTGCAGATAATAATCTGGATTTATTACATCCTTTGCGAGCTGCAGAAGATAGTGTCTGTTTTTAAACTCTTCTAGGTGGGCTTTTAAACCTGTTGAAACCTAATTTAGATAGTATGCAAACCGTATGCGTCTGTTGTATTTCAGACTTGGTGAATTTTAGCGAGCATTTCGTTTTAAAGTAAACCATAAAGTTATTTTAAAGTTACCTTTTGTTATTTGTAAATATTAACTTGTTCAATGTGCTAAACTTCACCTAATATGATTACTCTTGATGGCATACGTGAACTTGAGGAGAACTGCCTTCATACATCCACTGAAAATCACCAAAACACCTGATTACATTTACATTACTGTACAGAGATTTATTGTTTAAGGTTCAGTTTAATTGTGCAGCTATTCCAAACGGCTATTTCAGACATATAAAATTGGTAGCCTATCGTTAACGTTAACCTACATAAATGTGCGCTATTATTAGGTGCATAAGTGTTTGCTTGGAGTGAAGCTATATTAGCAGGACCATGTTTTACAATGTGACGTATAACTTAATGTACATTTTTAATAGGTGCATCCTCTATACTGCGTAGACGACGAGTCAGAATCAACTTAATTTTTGCCACTGACACTGACTCGGAAAACACTAGTTTATTAATTAATTATTAAAATGTTCAGACGGTCTCCTTACTGTTTTTTTCTGCCGACACATTCATAATCATTAGTTGTGCCAGTGTCTGCAGCAAGCTTTATGCGTGTGCTTGAGTGCTTAATTTATATTTTAAAGGCTCATTATTATGGTTTATTATTTCTGTAAAACCATGTTAGTTCACTCAAAAAAAAAATGTTTTTTGCTGCTTGTGTTGGATTACATGAATGATTTCTATTCCATTTACTGAAACTGGGGTGTGCTTGTTAGTTCCCAGCATGCTTTGCATATGGCTGAATTTAGAGAGAATAAATGTCTAAATTAAGTGTTATTAAATGCGTTTTTGAGAAAATGAGAAAAGGGAAAGACTTTATAGTGCGTAATTGTGTTTAATGTTCAATTACATTGCATTTATTAGTACCATTTAAATTACCAATGGGTTACCATGTTGGAGAAGAGTGGAGCATTTGGTTAGGATGAAAACTTAGCAATTTTGTCAGCAAATGTCTTGATTGATGAAGCATGTTAATCTTATAATTTTAGATGTTAACATGTGCTATTAGTACTGGTAGTTAAGAACATACTAGACTTGTATGTGACACTAAAATAAATTATATTGTATTGGATGAATTAATATTATGAATTTGAATACCCGAATCGTATTATGGAGCCTTTTTAAATTCACTGACGATATTAAATTAAGCTATTCCCAGTCATAGTAAATAAGTTGAATCAACCCATTCAATTGGAATAACAAAATTGCACAATGCTGAAATAAAGCAATTTAATTATGTGAAAAACCTTTCCGTGATTTTTTTTATGTTCATTCAAAGAGTTATTTTTTTGAGTGTTGTTTATATTTACACAGTATATATTTAAAGGTATAGTTCACCCAAAAATGGAAATTCTGTCATCATTTACTCTCCCTCAAGTTGTTCCAAATGGGTATGAAAAGAAGATATATTTGGTAACCAAACAATTGAATGACCCTAATGACTTCCATAGTATTCTTTTTTCATATGGATGCATCAACTGTTTGGTTACCCATATCCTTTTAAATATTTTCTTTTGTGTTCAATTGAAGAAAGAAATTCATACAGGTTCGGAACAACTTGAGGGTGAGTAAATGGTGACAGAATTTTCATTTTTGGGTGAACTATATATATATCTTTAACATGTGACTACACTCTTAGAAGAAAAGGTTCTATATAGAACCTTAAAAGGTTCTATCAGCGCTACGTATTTGGAACCCCTAAAAGGTTCTATACACTCTTAAAAAAGGGTTCCTCTGGGTTCTATATTCCATACTTGGCCAATAGAACCTTTTACCAAAAAAAATGGTTCTATATAGAACCATTTTGAAGTTCCATATATGAAGCGGGGGATGGAACCATTTCTGGTTCTAAATAGAACCATTTCTTCTAAGAGTGTAGTCAGTTGGCTTAAATGAAAAAAATTGTATTGACTTTTTATAATGTGATTGGAAATTCAAATTTCTTTTTATAATTTTAACAAATTAATAGGCTATATCATGTTGTATTTCCTAATCCCTACTTTACTATCTTTCTCACAGGAATGAATACTAATAATAGGGATTGGAAGTGAAGACAAATGGAGAATATTAATTTTTAAAGGGTATCGCAAAAATAGACTAGGCGAGAGATTCGAGGAGAGAAATGAGTGATTGCCAGTGGAATAATTCATGGGATATTGTTCATTAGGTTGGGTGAGCAGACTGTAAAACAGACTGTTGTTTTTGTCATTGTGAGAGCAGAATAAAAAGAAAGCCCAAGAACTGAACCCTCACATCTTGGATACCAAAAGTACATTATAATGTTTTGCTCATTGGGTACAATTGTTGTTTTCCGACCAGGATCCAGCGTGACTTGTGAAGTCTGATATCTGAAGGAAATGATGTCGTCTCTTATTGACCTGAAGACATATTATGATATGGTAATGGAATTAGGAAATTATATCTGATAATGATTCTTAGTATTACAGAGGAAATGTCCTTGGACCAATGTCTGGCAGTGTGTTTCTCACATGTGGCTCTGCTATTTTTCTAGGTTCCCCTGCCTGATTTAGCATGTGATGTTTGCTAGTTTTATTCAGTGTTTGGTTCCTGGAGTGAAATGTGGTCCCTCCTCAACAAAGTGCAGGGTGTGATGAGTCGCTTAATGTTGTGGGTTTTTCAGAATACACAATTAGAAGCGATTTTTCAGTGGTTAGGCCTATAGTGCTTCATCTGATATAAGGAAATAATCAAGAAAATTCATCTCCTCCTTCACTAATTGCTCACGAGAACCCATGTACTCGGAAGTAACATCAATGACCGATTATTGCACGTCATTAATTTTTTTTCCAGCTGTTTCACTAATGCAGATGTGTCAAAGAGTACCTCATTTTTAATGTTGTGTTTAGTTATAATGTAATTTCCAGTTGTAAATGTTGGTTTGATTGATCAAACACGATACACTGTGGCTTTAAATGCTGTGCTGCAAATAAATGGAAAGGAATACATTTTTCAAGCAATTTGAAATTTAATATTACTATCAAAAACTCAATACTACATGCAAGAGTTGCACTTAAAGGAGTTGTTCACTTTTGAAAAAACCTTTGCTGATAATTTACTCACCCCCATGTCAACCAAGATGTCCATGTCTTTCTTTCTTTAGTCGAAAAGAAATTAAGGTTTTTGATGAAAACATTCCAGCATTTTTCTCCATATAATGGACTTCAATGGGGTCCAAACGGTTCAAGGACCAAAAGACACTTTCAGTGCAAACTGTTCAAAGGGCTTTAAATGATTGCAGACGATGAATAAGGGTCTTATCAAGCGAAACGATCGCTCATTTAAAAAAAAGAAAAAAAGTTTAAGTTTTATAAGCTCAAATGCTCGCCTTGCTCTGTACTGCTGCGATGCACGTTCGTGACTCTCCTGTTCGAACATCAAAATGAACGAATCCTTTTCCGAGTCAATTCGTTTGTTTCGTTCGTTGAATGAACCAAATGACTCGGAAAAAGATTTTGATGAACGAGTTCGAACAGGAGAGTCACGAACGCACATCACAGAACAGAGCAAGGTGACCATTTGAGCTTATAAAACTTAAACTTTGTTTTTGTTTTTTTCAAATGAGCGATTGTTTCGCTTGATAAGAGCCTTATTCAATCGTTTAAAGCCCTTTGAACAGTTTGCAGTTTGTAATAAAAGTGTCTTTTGGACCTTGAACTGTTTGGTTCCCATTGAAGTCCATTATATGGAGAAAAATGCTGGAATGTTTTCATCAAAAACCTTAATTTCTTTTCGACTGAAGAAAGAAAGACATGGACATCTTGGATGACATGGGGGTGAGTAAATTATCAGCAAAAGTTTTTTGAAAAGCGAACTACTCCTTAAACTTTTTCCTTTGTTGTCAGATTAATTTTCCTGATTTGAAATGTACTTGAAACCTAATTTATCGACAAACTGTTATGGGATTTTCTCTCTCATTCAAGTAGATCAAGTAGGAGCTGAAAAAGCACTAAAGGTCGACTGACTTGCCTTAAAGGAGCTTTCTAGTACTTCTCCTAAAGCTTTCAAGCAATGTCCACCAAAATCAGCACAGTACTTAGCTGCTCTGACATTGATCTGATGTGCAGTTTTCCTGGACCAATTCAGAATTGTTATGATTTTTATTTGAACCTTCAGAACAATCCAACTTTAAAAGGTTGCCAATGCCAAAAAAACACTTCACCTTAAAGTGTTTTTGTTGTCAATGAACAACTTGTACAGTAACTTAGACTAGAATGGAAATGGAATAATATAAGTGGGCAGTTGTGTAGTGATTATGGATTTGGCCTGGTTCTCTGAGGGTTTTCAATTCGAACTTCAGTTGGGGTGACCCATGCACTAAATATGAATGGATTCGCCTTTGCTCACATGAGTATGACTTGTTCTCCAAATGCTGCTCCACATGAAAACCTTACATGGGAACACATGGACCAACATAGAAATTTACATTTAAGGCCCATTCACACTACACAATAATGATATTCATTCACATATTCATTCATATTTCACAATAACGTATTTTTAACATATTTAACATATTTCACAATTCATATTTTCATTCACATTCATAATGATATTCATTTATGCATTCACAATAACGATAACTATATTAGCATCAGTGGACGATATTGTTCTGTTTATTCTAAGCATGCGCTTGTCTGTCACTTTAAATGCTCGAGTACAGCGGGACGGATTCTGATTGGCTGTCAATGTTTTTATCCTTTACCAACTCATTTCTCTATGCCGTTATCATTATAGCTATGGTGTGAACCATTTCTATTCTTTGATATTGAGAACGATTTATATCTTTATTTTTATATTCATAGTTATCATCCTTGATGGGGATGGGCCTTTGTTCTCTCATTACTTTAATAATTTGTAATGTCAAGTAACCAAACGTATGATCTGAATCTCATAAATAATGTTCTGACTGTTATTTCTAGGATGCTGTTTTGGATACTAGTTGACCAGTATAGGTCAATGGCAAATTAATACAATTCAAACAAATGAATTTAAGTTAACATAAACATAAGCTTTAGGTTTAAGCTGCTCTTGAAAGCATAATATTTAATTGTGTGGCATACTGTACATAACAATGATTCCGAAAGCTCTGTTCCTGATAACTTGATGGTTTTTAGTACTGAAGGCGTATCCATCACTTATAGGATGCTCTTTTCTCTCTGTGGTTTTGTATAGGCTAACCATACAGCTAACGATCACATTGTGTGAATTACTGTCTCTCTGACTCGCCCTTTCTCTCTTCCTCTGCCAGTTGTTTCTCATGCAGACGTGTAGCGAATCACTCTGAAGGTTCAGGATGAGAAAATGGCACATACGTTTACCCCACCAGGACCTAAAAGTTTCCATAAGTTCACCCGTGAGTCTCTTAAGGCCATCGAGCGACGGATCGCTGTGGAGAACAAGAAGTCCAAGGACAAACGGGAGAGAATTAAAAACGATGAATGCGAGACGAAACCCAACACTGGCCTGGAGGCTGGGAAGAGTCTGCCCTTCATTTATGGAGACATTCCCAGGGGACTGGTGTCCACACCACTGGAGGACCTGGACCAGTTCTACATCAATCAGGCAGTGAGTTTTGAGTTATATTTTTCAACTGGAGGGTTCATACACCCCTTCCACTGAGGTCCTTTGATTCAGAATCTAGTTTAACTTTTAGATTTAGAAAGAAAGACTTGGAACGTTTTATGATTGGAAAAATGGAAAATGCAGATAAGTAAAATTAAATAAGAATTTTAAGAAATGTATATATATATATATACATATATATATATATATATATATATATATACTCACCTAAAGGATTATTAGGAACACCTGTTTATTTTCACATTAATGCAATTATCTAATCAACCAATCACATGGCAGTTGCTTCAATGCATTTAGGGGTGTGATCCTGGTCAAGGCAATCTCCTGAACTCCAAACTGAATGTCAGAATGGGAAAGAAAGGGGATTTAAGTGATTTTGAGCGTGGCATGGTTGTTGGTGTCTGAGTATTTCATCTGCTCAATTACTGGGATTTTCACACACAACCATTTCTAGGGTTTACAAAGAATGGTGTGAAAAGGGAAAAACATCCAGTATGCGGCAGTCCTGTGGGCGAAAATGCCTTGTTGATGCGAGAGGTCAGAGGAGAATGGGCCGACTGATTCAAGCTGATAGAAGAGCAACTTTGACTGAAATAACCACTCGTTACAACCGGGGTATGCAGCAAAGCCACAACACACACAACCTTGAGGCGGATGGGCTACAACAGCAGAAGACCCCACCGGATACCACTCATCTTCTCTACAAATAGGAAAAAGAGGCCACAATTTGCAAGATCTCACCAAAATTGGACTGTTGAAGACTGGAAAAATGTCGCCTGGTCTCATGAGTCTCGATTTCTGTTGGTAGAGTCAGAATATGGCGTAAACAGAATGAGAACATGGATCCATCATGCCTTGTTACCCCTGTGCAGGCTGGTGGTGGTGGTGTAATGGTGTGAGTAATGTTATATTGGCACACTTTAGGACCCTTAGTGCCAATTGGGCATCGTTTAAATGCCACGGCCTACCTGAGCATTGTTTCTGACCATGTCCATCCCTTTATGGCCTCCATTTCCCCATCCTCTGATGGCTACTTCCAGTAGGAATCATTTCAAATTGGTTTCTTGAACATGTCAATGAGTTGACTGTTCTAAAATGGCCCCCGCAGTCACCAGATCTCAACCCAATAGAGCATCTTTGGGATGTGGTGGAACGGGAGCTTCGTGCCCTGGATGTGCATCCCACAAATCTCCATCAACTGCAAGATGCTATCCTATCAATATGGGCCAACGTTTCTAAAGAATGCTTTCAGCACCTTGTTGAATCAATGCCACGTAGAATTAAGGCCATTCTGAAGGCGAAAGGGGGTCAGACACAGTATTAGTATGGTGTTCCTATAATCCTTTAGGTACATTTCTTATATTATCCAATTATATATATGCATAATTGACTGACTGTTTTGTCCACTCTCTATGCATTCATCTCCCACTTGTTTAGACTTTCATAGTAGTGAACAAAAAAAAGACAATCAGCCGTTTCAACGCCGCTCCTGCCTTGTACATCTTCAGCCCCTTCAACCCTCTGAGGAGACTATCAATTAAGATTTTGGTACATACATATCCTTCTCAAGTGCTAAAACATGCTGATGGAGACTGTCTTGCTGTGCTGGATGGGTCTAACATTTATACACTTTAAGCCATAGGCTATCAGTCGCTAATAATTTATCACACAAAGCATGTGAGTGAACCCATCTTTGATATCATTCAGGTCCTATTTTATTTGACCTTGTTAATTTTGCTCATGATTTTTAAAGATGAGGTTGTCACTGTCTAGTTTGACTATTTTCTACCAAGTGACACATGAATTTGTGCCAGAATACTGTGCTTTCTATATTAAAAATCAATAAGCTTGTTTATTTTTCTATGCATGATCACGTTATTTTTACTTAATCATTTGCATTTATCAACAATTAAAACAGCCCTGCAAATCATTTGTGGGTTGTGAACAACTGAAAGCCACTGGTTTAATTACTTGATGTGCAATGTAAAATCTGATCCTGAACCAAAATTTTTATCAAGATAATCTTTTATCAAGAAATTATGATTTTACTAGATAATGCACCTTTAAACCTCTTTGATATCACACTGCAAAATATATATATATATATATATATATATATATATATATATATATTAGGGCTGTCAAAACGATTAATCGCGATTAATCGCATCCAAAATAAAAGTTTGTGTTTACATAATATATGTGGGGGCACTGTGTATAATTATTTTGTATATATATATAAAAAACACACATGCATGTATATTTAAGAAAAAAAATATTTATATATAAAATATTTATATTTATATATAATATAAATTATATATAAAGCTATATACAGAATATACATGAAAATATTTCTTAAATACATACAAGCATGTGTGTGTATTTGTATATATATAATAATTATACACAGTGCACCCACATATATTATGTAAACACAAACTTTTATTTTGGATGCGATTAATTGCGATTAATCGTTTTGACAGCCCTAATATATATATATATATATATATATATATATATATATATATATATATATATGTGTGTGTGTGTGTATTCCAGACATATACACTACCGTTTAAAGGTTTGGGGCTGTAACGATTTTTTAAATGTTTTTAACCTGGCGAACGTTAAACCTAACTTTTATTAGTAAAATAAACATAACAAAACGAACCACAGGCTCTGTTCCCACTACTCTCGGCCCATTACCTGCTTGCCACAAACATAAAAGTCTTTTTTGTCACTTTGAAGCCCAAACCCCAAACTTTTGAACTCTAATGTAGATCTGTCACTACATTTCCTTAACTGCAGTTTTCACATTGTTCAGTATGATTATAATGTTCACTATACTAGCCAACTGCGCTTTCATGGTCTACACACAAACTCCAGACTGGGCCAAGAATGTAGAGTGAGTTGATCTCTTTGTTGCTTTCCAAACATACCGTAGAAATGCTGTCTATGTTTGCTCAGTGCAGTAACTGATGCTCTTGTGTTAACAGATATGTCTTCACTGGGATATACACTTTTGAAGCGCTGATAAAGATCACCGCCAGGGGATTCTGTGTGGGACAGTTTACGTTCCTCAGAGACCCATGGAACTGGTTGGATTTTATTGTTATAGTCATGGCGTAAGTATGTTTATTTACCCCAGCTAAGTTGCTATAAATCATTAGAATTGAATTATTCTCACTGCTTAAAGGTGAAGAGTGGTTTTTTATGTTAAAAGTAGAGCCACACCGATATCGGCAGGTCGATATTATCGACCGATATTAGGCATTTTACAAACTATCGGTATCGGGAGTTATAATGGCCGATAAATCAATATTTCAAAAATAAAATAAAAACGGACGAAACACGCTCGAACCATGTCATGAGTGTTGGAGTTGTACAGTTTGTCCACCAGAGGGCACTCTACACCGTTCCTGTTGGCAACACTCGTTGAGTTGGTCACGATACATGCATTGCTTGAATAACAATTAAAAGAACATCACCATCAGTTCTCTTAACTCAAATAAGCATGACTAAATTTATTTATTTATTTATTCGTTCATGCCGTTTTACAACACATTACTTCATTTTCATGAACGAAAAAAAGGAACAGGAAGAAGAAAAAATCTTGAAAAAAAGAGATTGAAAAAAAGAAAAAAAATTGTGAAAAAAAATCTAAATTTGTGACTATTGTGTGCAGTTTAAAATAAATAAATAAAATAAAATAAAATATCGGTCGATATATCGGAATATCGGATTTTAAAACCCAAAAATATTTGTATCGGTATCTGCCTTCAAAATCCTTTATCGGTCGGGCTCTAGTTAAAAGACAGTTGCTTTTTTTAAAAAAAAAAAAAAAAAAAGACAATGTTTATAGAAATTCACATTTCTGTCTTATTATGGAGGATTCGTCTGTTAAAATAATGGTAACACTCATCATTAGTTAATGCATTAACATTAACTGTAATGCATTTGTTACAGAATTTATAAAATACTACTGTTCATAGCTTAATGTTAGCTCAGGTCCATTAAATAATATTAACTACTGTACCTAAATACATTTTTACATGGAACACCAATTTGCTCCATCCAATTAGTTCTTCATAGATTAAAGTCCCACCTTTTTTTATAACTTTGTTTGGGAACCACTGACTCAACTTATGATAATTAGTCCAAAAAATGCCCATTGGCATCTCCAGTGGCCTTCAGCTTCATTTGTATCTGTGCATTTGGTCCCACAGGTTTGTTACAGAGTTTATAAAGATAGGCAATGTATCAGCTCTCCGCACATTCAGGGTACTCAGAGCTTTGAAAACTATTTCAGTAATTCCAGGTAAGTGGAGCGCACGTTTAGGCGTACAACCTCTGTGTGACCTTTTAACCTGACTGCAACCCTGTGTCGAGACCTTCCTGTGTGTGATATGACCGTCAGTGTGTGATTTCCCACCCTCCCTGTTTCAGATATGTAACTGAGTTTGTGGATCTGGGTAATGTGTCTGCCTTGCGGGCGTTCAGAGTTCTTCGAGCCCTGAAAACTATATCGGTCATCCCAGGTGAGAGTTGGGGAAAAGGTCAAGGTCACAGATGCTGACACTGTTTACTTCAAACATCTCATTTCCCAAACATTTTACAATGTTCTTTTAAGGTATTTTCCTTTGATTTGTTATTTGATGGTTGCACGCAAACAAACGAGCCGTGATTTCTGATTAACATTGAATAACTCTATGGATTAACACTGAGTCCACAGGTCAAAAATCTTTAAAGGGATAGTTCACTTTGAAATTCATTTTTGGTGTGTTTTAGCTTACCTCAAGGGCATCCAAGATGTAGGCATCTTTCTTTCTGCAGTAGTTTTAATTTTGATATTTTTAAGTCAAACCGTTCTTGTCTGTCAGTCTTATAATGCAGGTCGATGGTCACCACCTTAAAGAGCATGCAGAAAGAAGTCCAAATTAAACATGATTTAATGACGTACACATTGATGGTCTAAGACACGAAACGAGCAGTTTGTGTGAGAAAACGAACAGTATTTATATCGTTTTACCTCTTATTACCACAAAGCGCCCGCGCCCTCAGATCACTTGAATGTGGCTGTGTTTACAAGAGGTAAAAACAATATAAATACTGTTCGTTTTCTCACACAAACTGCTCGTTTCGTGTCTTAGGCCATCAATGTGTACTTACATTTACGAGTCATTAAATCATGTTTAATTTGGACTTCTCTGTGCATGCTCTTTGAGGTGGTGAACATAGACCTCCATTATATGACTGACAGACAAGAACGGTTTGACCTAAAAATATCAAAATTGAAAATACTGTGGAAACAAAGACACCTACATCTTGGATGCCCTTGAGGTAAGCTAAAACATACCAAAAAAAAAAAAAAAAAATCAAATTTTTTAAAATTCATTTAAAAATCCAAAATTGGATTTAGAAATCCAAAAATTAATTTCAAAGTGAATTATCTCTTTAAGTCTTTAACTTATCATTTGGATTCTATGCAACGACTCCTTGAAATTTGTCGTTATGAGAACTGTTATGGAGTCTTGAGACTGAATCAGTGAACTTATTTCGTTTATATTACTAAAACAATCATCTTTAAGTGTAATTGAAATTTGGAGCAGAATCTTTTAGAGCTAGTGTTGCTGTTTTTGTCTCTCCTCTCCTTTTTACCTTCGTACTGTAGTCGTCTTGCATGCCTTCGTTTAGTCGCTGTTTAGTTATTAAGAGCATTTATGTGCATGTGATACATAAAATAAATCAACAAATCTGTAAACTTCAGTTTGTAACCTGAAATATTCAGAGATTTCCTTTTTGAAACATTAAGACCATTTAATTAGTAAAAACATTTATATAAACACACACACACACACACACACACACACATATATATATATATATATATTAGTGTATGTATGTGTATATGAGTGTGTGTGTATTTATATGTTAAATAATTACATTCAGGGTCCAAAAATAATTTTAATCGTTTTATCACACGCTGCTATTTACATGATTTATAATTGAATTATAAGAATGACCGCCTGACCCTTTCTGATGTACAGTGAACACACCCATGCTAAAGTTAATTAAAAAAGAGGAAGATCTTTTGGAAATTGATTTTAATGCCTTAATTTAAGAAATTTAAGAAACTCCAACCTTTAAGGACACCAATTTTCTTTGTGAATGAATAATGCATCATGAATAAATTAATGTTATTCCTTAAAATACAGGGTGCATAAGTCAGGACACACCCTATGTTAGATTCCCATATACTGTAGTGTACACATACATTCCCATTTTTATTTTTAAAGGCCAGTTATTTCATGGATCCAGAATGCTATGCATCCTGATAAAGTTCCCTTGGCCTTTGGGATTAAAATTGGCATGGGGTACTTTCCATAAGATAATCTCTCAATGCAAATCAAACCTGCTATTAGGCTAGCTGAAATAAACCCATGCCAATCTCTAGGTACATTATTCAATCACAAAGAAAATTGGTGTCCTCATTTTTTTTTTAATTAAGGCATTCAGATCAATTTCCAGAAGATTTTTTTTATTCCTCTTTCTAATCAAACTTTGGGTGTGTTTACTTGTGCTAAGCACTGTAGATATTATTAGCGAATCAAATCAAAGTCAACCCATACACTTAAAAAATAGTGTCTGTTGTGACGTGCACATTTTCAAATGGCTATATTTGGGAAAACAATGAAACTTCTCAGATGGAAACTCTATATTTATTTATTTATTTATTTCATTCAATCTCATGGCTAGAATGAAATATTTGGATTCAAAGTGAATATTGGACTATGCTGAGACCCCAGTGTAAACTTGGAAAGTGACATGGTTTCCTCTGCTTTCCACAGGCCTGAAGACAATCGTTGGAGCTCTGATCCAGTCGGTGAAGAAGCTGTCAGATGTGATGATCTTGACCCTGTTTTGCCTAAGCGTCTTTGCTTTGGTTGGATTGCAGCTGTTCATGGGAGCTCTTAGACATAAATGTGTGTTCAATTCTACTCTTATTCCTATCAAGACAGAGGATTGTGCCGACTCACCCGAATGCTTGAACTACGTTAACAATCAAAGTAAGTTCATTTTCATTTTTTAAATACATTTATCCATCCATCCATCCATCCATCATTATCTATCCATTCATCATCCATCCATTCATCATCCATCCATCCATCATCCATCCATTCATCATCCATCCATCCATCATCCATCCATCCATCCATCCATCCACCGATCCATCATCCATCCATCCATCCATCCATCCATCCATCATCCATCCATCCATCCATCCATCCATCCATCCATCCATCATCCATCCATCCATCCATTATCTATCCATCCATCCATCCATCCATCATCCATCCACCGATCCATCCATCCATCCATCCATCCTTCCATCCATCCATCCATCCATCCATTATCTATCCATCCTTCCATCATCCATCCATCCAGACACCATCCATTATCCATCCATCCATCCATCCATCCATCCATGCATTATCTATCCATCCATCATCTATCCATCCTCCATCCATCCATCCATTATCTATCCATCCATCATCCATCCATCCATCCATCCATCCATCCATCCATCCATTATCTATCCATCCATCATCCATCCATCCATCATCCATCCATCCATCCATCCATCCATCCATCCATCCATCCATCCATCCATTATCTATCCATCCATCCATCCATCCATCCATCCATCCATCCATTATCTATCCATCCTTCCATCATCCATCCAGACATCATCCATTATCCATCCATCCATCCATCCATCCATCCATCCATCCATCCATCCATCCATCATCCATCCATTATCTATCCATCCATCGTCTATCAATCATCCATCCATCCTCCATCCATCCTCCATCATCCATCCATCCATCACCCATCCATCCATCCGTCCATCCATCCATCATCCATC
This sequence comes from Cyprinella venusta, assembly GCA_038021265.1. Taxonomy (NCBI): domain Eukaryota; kingdom Metazoa; phylum Chordata; class Actinopteri; order Cypriniformes; family Leuciscidae; genus Cyprinella; species Cyprinella venusta. Next base: position 35,498,544 of record CM075867.1, on the reverse strand, counting down.
CATCCATCCATCCAACCAACAAACCGTCGATCCATCGTTCCATCGTTCAAATCCATTCATCCATCCATCCATCACCCATCTATCCATCCATCATCCATCCGTCTATTCATCTATCATCCATCCATCCATCCATCCATCCATCCATCCATCCATCCATCCATCCATCCATTAGTAGTTTGAGTATCACTGGAAAATGATGTGATGTGCATTTTTTTGCAGTTATTTTTCCCTTTGATGCATGTATACTGTTATAAGAGACCAGAAAAACAAATTTAAGAGAATAGCATAATAGGAAACACTTTAAAACATTCAGTTTATTTCCAGGTTTAGGTTTCATTTTGAATTCACTCTTCAATGGATGTGGCAAGTGATAATTTGCATCCTAATCCACACATTTTTTGCTGAAGAGAGGTTTAAGTAGACCAGAGTGTATATGAGTAACATGTTGATCATGGCCAATAAAAAGCTAATTTAAGAGTGACACGTCCAATATACTAGTGACCAGTCTGAAAAGGAAATATTGTGTGTGTAAGACAGCCAGCTATCATCATTCAGCATCATGGATGTTTGCAACACCACCAGCCATGAAAAACCTGTTAGAGAGAAAGAGGAATTCTCATGGAGGGGAATATGATATCCATTGGCAAGTACTTTAGCTGGATGGGGAAAGCTATAATGCAGGAGTGAGGTAATCTTGTGTGTTTGCTGAGGAGGATGCCTTCTCTCCATTTTATTGTGACATATACACATCTTACTGGTATTTTGACATTTCTCTCATTTGCTTGAGGTTTAGCCTTGTTTTGAACACATCCCAGTTAATTCAAAGGGTCAGGAAGAGGGTGCACCATAAAAAAAATAGGGCTGTCAAACGATTAATCGCAATTAATCGCGTCCAAAATAAAAGTTTGTGTTTACATAATATATGTGGGTGCACTGTATATAATTATTTTTTATATATATAAATACACACACATGCTTGTATATATTTAAGAAATATTTTCATGTATATACTGTATATAGATTTATATATAATGTATATGATTCATAAATATAAATATTTTATATATACATAATATTTTTTTCTTGAATATAATCGTTTTAGGGCTGATATAATCATTTGACAGCCCTAAAAAAATATGCTCATGATTTGTAATCGCAACATTTTTTATTACTTTGTTAAATCAACTTAAATAATTTATGTGGTTCAGATAACATAATATATTGAGTTTCTGATGATTAAATCAATCTCCTTCATTGTATTAACTCAATGTTTCCATTTCAATGAACTTAAAATTTTAAGGCAACCAGGTTACTTCATTTTTTAAGTTAAACCAACAATATTTTTTACAGTGATATAAATGGGCATATCATTTTTTAATTTCCACAAAAAAATTGACCAATGAAGAATGTTAAAATATAAGAAATATGGTATGAAAAAAACCTATTGTGGACAGAATAAACAACAACAAAAAAAGAATATTGCACAAAGCAAATGCACTTTAGTTTTATATGAGATGTTAATGAATTCTCTCTTCTTTTTCCTGTAGGCAACCAATATTTCCTTCCAGGAAAGAAAGACGCTCTAATCTGTGGGAAAAACAGTGATGCTGGGTAAGCAAATAAATCTGAATATCCAACAATTTCATCATTAAAAGACGTTCACAAAGAATTGCTCATTTCATGTTGTTGAGTTGTATTGTGCGTTTTTGTCATTCAAGTGACACACATGTGCATTTCAGGCAGTGTCCAGAAGGATTTATCTGTATGAAAGCAGGTCGTAATCCAGATTATGGTTACACAAGTTTTGATAGCTTTGGCTGGGCCTTCCTTTCATTATTCAGACTGATGACTCAAGACTACTGGGAGAATCTTTACCAACAGGTAGAGGACACTGATCTCATATGATTATTGACACAAGGTGGTGTTTTGCACAATGTCCGAGCTGATTGTCTTTTATTTAATAGGTTGTCAAACTCTAAAAAGGACAAAAAATCCCATCATGAAAGTAGTGGATATGATTTTTACACTTTATTCCCAGCCTTCTAATGCAATACACATTGCTGGCTTAAGTAACAGGCTGAAAATCTTGTTCTTCATGATGTTCAGAACTAGTGTTTCATGAGAAATGCACGAATCTATAAAATGTATGCAGTTTGTTTTCCTTCTCCTCCTCTGAAATTAAAATTTAGACTATTTTATGATTTTTTTAAATGTAATTTATGGAGATTGGTAGCTTAAAGGACTAGTTCACTTTAAAAAAAACAACTTTTGCTGATAATTTACTCACCCCCATGTCATCCAATATGTCCATGTCTTTCTTTCTTCAGTCGAAAAGAAATTTGGGTTTTTGATGAAAACATTCCAGGATTTTCTCCATATAATGGACTTCAATGGGGTCCAAACGGTTCAAGGTCCAAAAGAGAGTTTCAGTGCAAACTGTTCAAAGGGCTTTAAACGATTCCAGACAATGAATAAGGGTTCTCGTTCATCAAAATGAACAAATCTTTTTTCGTGTCATTTGGTTCATTCAACGAACAAAATGAACAAATTGACTCGGGAAAAGATTCGCTCATTTTGATGAAGGAGTTCGAACAGGAGAGTCACACAGAACACAGCCAGGCGAGCATTTGAGCTTATAAAACTTAAACTTTCTAATTTATTTTTTAAATGAGTGATCATTTCGCTTGATAAGAGCGTTATTCATCATCTAGAATCGTTTAAAGCCCTTTGAACAGTTTGCAGTTTGCACTGAAACTGTCTTTTGGACCTTGAACCGTTTGGACCCCATTGAAGTCCATTATATGGAGAAAAATTTTGGAATGTTTTCATCAAAAGCCTTAAGTCCTCATCCACTCTCACTGTATGGAAAAGAAAATATTTATACTGGTTTGAACAACATTAATCGCTTCCTGTGTCTCTCCTATACTAATCGTGGAATTGAATTACAGACTCTTCGAGCCTCGGGAAAAACCTACATGATTTTTTTCGTGCTGGTCATTTTCTTGGGATCCTTCTACCTGGTGAACCTGATCCTGGCTGTGGTGGCCATGGCATATGACGAACAGAACCAAGCCACCATTGATGAGGGTTTGAAGAAAGAGGAGGAGTTCAATGCCATGCTTGAGCAGCTCATGATTCAGGAAGAGGAGGCTCAGGTCTTTTTGCATTTTACTTTTTGCATTTTACTGTACAGTGTAGCTCAAAAAGTAGAGCATGGTGAATGCAATTCCCAGGGAATGCATGATAATACAGATAAAAAGGAAAATTCATAAATGTAAATGCATGAAACCTTTACTAACTGTTGCTAATGACGTTCTGTCTTGTGATTGGTTGACAGGCTGCGGCTGAAGCGTCCAAGGGTGATGTGCTCAGTGGAGATAGAACGGACAGTTCCTCGGACGCCTCCAAACTCAGCTCCAAAAGTGCCAAAGAACGACGTAACCACAGGAAAAAGAGACAGCGCCAGGGGGAGGGAGAGAAAGAGGATGAGTTGAAGATGGAGGGAAACGATAGAAAGGCCAGCTTCCGTTTGACAAACAATGGAAAAATTCGGCTCTCACGTGAAAGGACTTGCTCTTCTCCACATCAGGTCAGAAATCATTTGATGTTTGCTATGGGGATAAGGAAATGCCATCAACTTACTTTCTTACAATAAGGAAACACTAATGTCTAGATGGATGAATGGATGGATGGATGGATGGATGGATGGATGGATGGATGGATGGATGGATGGATGGATGGATGGATGGATGGATGGATGGATGGATGGAAGGATGGATGATGGATGGATGTCTGGATGGATGGATGGATGGATGGATGGATGGATGGATGGATGGATGGATGGATGGATGGATGGATGGATGGATGGATGGATGGATAAATGGATGGATAAATGGATGGATGGATGGATGGATGGATGGATGGATGGATGGATGGATGGATGGATGGATGGATGGGTGGATGGATGGATGGATGGATAAATGGATGGATAAATGGATGGATGGATGGATGGATGGATGGGTGGGTGGATGGATGGATGGATGGATGGATGGATGGATGGATGGATGGATGGATGGATGGATGGATGGATGGATGGATGGATGGATGGATGTCTGGATGGATGGATGGATGGATGGATATATTTTTTTTATAAATGATCATCAACATCGTTACTGTAAAATGAGCAAATAAAATTAAAAATGAGCCTTTTAACCATCATTGTCCCGGTAGCGGCACTTGGCACACAATTTTAATTGCTTTTTTTTCTTCCTATCATTATCTTTAGTAATCATCATAAATGATGTACCATTTGCAAACTTACACTTTAAAATTCACCCCGCTTTACCATGTAACAGTATTTTACCTTTTATCGGGGTCAGTTTTTGTGATACCAACTTCAAATTTGACACATAACTTGGTTAGACATGGCTTTAATTGTTTAGCAATTTTAGAGTCCAAATTATATTGTAAAATACTATATATTTTATAATATATTTTTATTGTATAAAATATAATAGCGGCTTGTATAAAATATTTATTTTTTAGTTCAGTACGTTGTGTAGTACATTTATTTATTTATTTATTTATTTTTACTTTCATTTTTGAAATGCCTTGAATTCAGCTTTAGTGTCTTTAGAAAGAGACCAACCTTATGGCTGTATTCTAAAGCATTGTTCACTATAAAAATTGCTGGGTTGTTTTAACCCAAATTTGGGTCAAAAATAGACAAAAAACAACCGTTGGGTAAAAAAATTGCATTTAAAAATTAAAAACCCAATGGATGAGTTTGTCCATATTTGACCCAAATTTGGGCTAAAAAAAAAGACCATGCCTTTTTAGATCATTGCATTACTTCTATTTGTAACACTCTAAAAAATGCTGGGTTGTTTTAACCCAACTTTGGGTCAAACATGGACAAACCCAGCTGTTGGGTTAAATTTTTACATTGCATTTTTATCCCAACATTTGGGTTCGTCCATATTTGACCCAAAATTGGGTTAAAGAACCCAGCATTTTTTAGAGTGTAGTTTTAAGTTCAGATCTATGCAGAAAAAAAGGAGTGAACACAGAAAAACACACTGATCCTGCATTAGAAATGAGCTTGTCTATAAATAAATGCCGGACATTTAAAGCTAAAATTGAATGGCCGAGTAAAATGATTTAGTGGGGTTTATCGAATTTTTTTTTTTAAGTGCCTTTATTTGTATGTCAGTGTGTTTGTAAAGCTTGTTTGTCTCCTCAGTCCCCTCTGAGTTTTCAGGGTTCAATCCACACCCCACGTCGGGGCAGCAAAGGTAGCGTCTTCAGCTTCCGCGGGCGTCTGCTCTCCGAAAACAACTACGCCGACGATGAGCAAAGCATGTTTGAGGAGACAGGCAGCCCGAAAGACTCTCTGTTTCCACCCGAACGTCTTTACAGTACTCTTAGCAAAAGCAGTATGTCTCCACGTATTCTGTTCCCGTCTAACGGCAAAGCGCGATATGTGGTCGAAAGCAATGGCATGGTGACGGTGTCGGGCGGAGCCTCTTCACCCACCTCTCCCCCAGTAATCCTGACGCCCGAAGTCTCCAAAAAAAGAGCCATGTTTGACGAGACTTTTGTAAGGGAAAGAACTAACAGTGCACGAACCTTGCATGGCCTGTGTGTGCTGTGGCTGTGGATAATGCCTTCACTCTCAGAAAAAAAGGTACAAAAGTTGTCACTGGGGCTGTACCTTTTCAAAAGGTACACTTTTGTCCATTTCATGAGCTAATAAGTACATTTTATGGTGTTAATATGTACATTTTGGGTGCTAATATGTACATGTTAAGTGTTAATATGTACATTTTAAGTGCTAATATGTCCATTTCAGAGCTAATATGTCAATTTCATGAGCTAGTATGTCCATTTTAGGTGTTAATATGTACATTTTAAGTGTTAATATGTACATTTTAGGTGCTAATATGTACAATGTAGGTGCTAATATGTCAATTTCAGGAGCTAATATGTCAATTTCATGACCTAGTATGTCCATTTTAGGTGGTAATATGTACATTTTATGTGCTAATATGTACCACTAAGGTACCAATATGCAGCCTTTGAGTACAAAAGTTTACCTTTTGAAAAGGTACAGCCCCAGTGACAGCTTTTGTACCTTTTTTTCTGAGAGTGTTGTTTTAAATTGCACATTTTTATTATAGGCATAATGCTATCTTTGTGTACTCTTTTGCACTTTTTTTCTTCTTTTCCTTTTTCGTTTGTGCTCGTGTGGGTGAAAATCTGCAGATATTTCTGAATATGGTTAAAAAAAATCTAATTATGCAATATATTTGTAAACAAATATGAACTGGCATGGATGTTCATAACTTTTTCAACGATCCGCATTCTTATTCTGTGGAGATCTGAAGAGATTTTAAATGTGTGTGTGTGCATGCAAAATCAAGATGTGAAACCAAATCAATTAATTTGCCAATTATTTGTTCAATTAATGAATTATATAGAAAATCGTTTTTTTTTTCCTCAAAGCATGCATTTTAAAGCATGCATTTAAATGATGTTGTTCCGCATGCATTTAAATTATGTTGTTCCACATAATGTCAAATGTTTTATTATTACTGTATTGTATAAATATATTTAATGAATTAACGCGTGTTTCCACCACTGAATAAAAACGTTTTATCTCACAATTCTGACTTTTTTTTTCAGAATTGTGTGAAACTCTCACTTGGGGGAAAAAAGTCAGAATTGGGAGTTTATATATCTCAATTATATTATATGACATATATTATATGACATTATATCTCGCAATTGTGAGGAAAATATATCAGAATTGTCCCATTTTTATTTATTTAATTTTATTATTTATTCTGTGGTGGAAACAAGATAATAATTTCTTAATAATATTTGAGTTAAATAATAGTGACATATGAAGGCATTCTTAAGGTGCACTCTAAAAAATGCTGGGTTGTTTTAACCCAACTTTGGGTCAAATATGGACTAACCCAGCCGTTGGGTTAAATTTTTACATTACATTTTTAACCCAACATTTCGGGTTTGTCCATATTTGACCCAAAATTGAGTTAAAACAACTCAGCATTTTTTAGAGTGTGGTTAAAAATGTAACTAAATAAATAGAAATGTAAATGTGGCTTTGGCTTTTAAGTGGACGCCCACCCCCAAAAAAGTTTAAACAGTTTATCAACAACAACAACATATAATCAAATTTGGGTTGTTGTTGTTGATTTTTGTAAAAGCAACTTAACTAATATGAATCTGAAATGTTTTAGGTTGCCTGAATACATTTGACATGCTACTTTGTCTTCAAAGTTAACCGATGAATGATGGACGCAGAGCTAGAGAATGCTGTCTATCAAACACTGTCACATTTGTTTATGTATTTGCTGATAATTGGATCTGTTTACAGTTGGACTCAGATGGACCCCGACGTCGATGTGACTCACGCTATTCTGGGGCTTTTGACCAATCAGCGAGACAGAGAGCTTTGAGTGTTGCAAGTGTCAACAACCCTGATCGTAAGGAACCCTAAATGCTGGACACACTTACAAGAAACTGAATTTTAAGAGGATCTTGACCAATTTTATCAATATAATAAAAAGTGACTGAGGTTGTCAAGCTAAACAAGTATCTTATATGTCGTATTAACTCTTGAGGAATTGACTGAAAATTAATTGTGTTTATATTGTCATTCTGAATGACTCAGTTTTCATTGACTTTCATTATAATGAAAATAGTGGTATGGATATGTTTCCTTTTTGTTTTTCACAGAAGAAATGTGAACTATTCTTTTGATGAAAGGATTAGTTCACTTTAAAAAAAAAAACTTTTGCTGATAATTTACTCACCCCCATGTCATCCAAGATGTCCATGTCTCTCTTTCTTCAGTCGAAAAGAAATTAAGGTTTTTGATGAAAACATCCCAGCATTTTTCTCCATATAATGGACTTCAATGGGGTCCAAATGGTTCAAGGTCCGAATGAGAGTTTCAATGCAGCTTCAAAGGGCTTTAAACAAATCTTGACGATGAATAAGGGTCTTATCAAGCAAAATGATCGGCCATTTCAAAAATAAGTAAAAAAGTTTAAGTTTTATAAGCTCAAATGTTCACCTTGCTCCTGTGATTCGCGTTCGTGACTCTCCTGTTTGAACTCGTTCATCAAAATGAACGAATCTTTTATCGAGTCATGACTCGAAGGGTCCTAGATAAGACACTTATTCATCATCTGGTGTCGTTTAAAGCCCTTTGAAGCTGCACTGAAACTCTCATTTGGACCTTGAACCGTTTGGGCCCCATTGAAGTCCATTATATGGAGAAAAATCCTGGAATGTTTTCATCAAAAACCTTAATTTCTTTTCGACTGAAGAAAGAAAGACGTGGACATCTTGGATGGCATGGGGGTGTGTAAATTATCAGCATTTTTTATTATTAATAAAGTGAACTACTCCTTTAATTGCTTATTTGCTTATTAGTATTTGTTCAGTTTGATGCCGAAATACCTACTAGTTTTACCTACAGCTTTCATTTTTTATTTAACATGGCAGCATGGGAGGTCTGGAAACAGAAGTGTGTGGAGCGCTTGTACGACTTTGCGGAGAATTATCTGATCTGGGATTGCAATCCCACATGGCTGAGGATAAAGAGGATCGTCCACATGATTGTGATGGACCCCTTCGCAGATCTGATTATCACCATTTGCATCGTGATAAACACAATTTTCATGGCCATGGAGTGTCACCCTATGAATGATGCGTATGCTAGCATGCTCGCAACTGGCAACGTGGTGAGAACATTTATATCGGCATTTAAATGAAATCCCATGAGACATTGTTGTGAATTGTTACCAAAAGTTTTATCTCCTTGCTTACAGGTTTTCATAGGCATCTTTACTGCAGAAATGACATTGAAGATAATTGCCTTGGACCCATACTCTTACTTTCAGGAAGGCTGGAATATCTTCGACAGCATCATAGTCACACTGAGTCTTATGGAACTTTTGATTTCTGGAATGGGTCTTCTTAGGCCATTTCGACTGGTAAGAGTGCCCTGCTGTCGTGCATTATACCCAATGACTTAGACGGCATATAAATCCAGCATAGGTGCGCTCCCAAAGGGGTCATGACATGAGAATATGACATATAAGAGGTCTTTGTAGCATTAAAACATCCTGCAAGTTTCATTACACTTCCTCCTCGTTGTAAACAAAGCATTTATTTAACCCCCTGGGGACCAAAGTGTATTTGGGTCCTTGAGATGTTCTGACATGCCCTGACATTTGTGCTTTTTTCAGTTGCTTATCAACATATTAACAGGTGACAGGTGAAATTACACTATATTTAGCACAAACAGGGCTACCATAATATGTGAGCAACATGTACTGTGTGTATTTGTATTATATATATATATTATATATATATTAGGGCTGTGCAAAACTTAATTGCGATTAATCGCATCCAAAATAAAAGTCTGTGTTTACATTATATATTTTTGTGTGCTATATATAATTATTTTCTATATGTAAATACCTATGCATGCATGTATATATTTAATAATTATTTGCGCTTAAATTCTGTATATATACATATAAATACATAGTCTATATTATATAAATATTTTATATATGAATAACACATTTTCTTAAATATATACATGCATGTGTGTGTATTTATATATACAAAATAATTATATACAGCACACACAAATATATCATGTAAACACAGACTTTTATTTTGGATGCGATTAATCGCAATTAATTTTTGCACAGCCCTAATATATATAAATATAATAATATAATATTTTGTTTTAAATTGGTCAAAAATACAATAAAAACAGCAATTTTGTAAAAATATTACAACAAATAAATACAGACCCCAAACTTTTGAATGGCATAAAACACTAATTATAATTTAAATCTAAAATAATACGCTAAAAACTCAAATTTTAAATGGATTTTAAGTTCATCTCAGCATTATAATATACAGTTTGAAAAAATAAATAAATAATTATGTCAATATAATTGAGATTTGACAGTTATTAAGTAATTCAGTCAGCATTAGATGACGGCAAAGGTAATCTAAATGTAAAAATAGAAGAATTTATCATATCAATCAATAATGATACATTTTGAGAAGAATAAAAAAAGTACAATAAAAACAGTAATTTTGTTAAATATTAGAACAAAAAAAATGCAGACCCCAAACTTTTGAATGGTATAAAACACTAGATATAATTTAAACACATTTAAAATAATACACTAAAAACTAAAATCAGTCATTTTAAATGGAACAAGTTTTAATGTGCATTGTAATTATGCCAATATAATTGAGATTTAACAGTTATTAAGTAATTCGTGTTTTTAAAGATTATCTTAAGTCAGCATTTGATGACGGCAAAGGTAATCTAAATGTAAAAAATTGAAGAATTTATCATATCAATCATTAATGATACATTTTGAGAAGAATAAATCTATGGACTATGCTAATTGTCTATCTTATTGTCACAGCTGAGGGTCTTCAAACTAGCCAAGTCCTGGCCGACTCTGAACATGCTAATCAAGATCATTGGCAACTCACTGGGCGCCTTGAGCAACCTGACGCTTGTGCTAGCCATAATCGTCTTCATCTTCGCTGTGGTGGGAACGCAGCTGTTCGGGAAGAGCTACCGTGACTGTGTGTGTAAGATTTCCGACGATTGCACGCTTCCTCGCTGGCACATGACCGATTTCTTCCACTCGTTCCTGATCGTCTTCAGGGTGTTGTGCGGGGAGTGGATCGAGACCATGTGGGACTGCATGGAAGTGGCGGGACAGCCTTTGTGCTTAATTGTGTTCATGATGGTCATGGTGATCGGAAATCTGGTGGTATGTATGCTTCACCTCAATTAATTAGCATTAAAAAAACTAGGGCCTATAAATGTATCCATTTATAATGTGATCGTGATATATTATATTATAAAATATATTAACAATATATGAAGAGTTCAGATGCAAAAGCCTCTAAGTGGCATTTGAAATTTTCTTCTAAAATGATCATTTTTATCAAGCTTGTATATTTAAGTTCAGTAATTTCACTTAAATTGCAATGAAGATTACCTATTAATTGTCATTCAAGTGAAATTACTGAACTTAAATATACAAGCTTGATAAAAATGATCATTTTAGAAGAAAATTTCAAATGGCACTTAGAGGCTTTCGCATCTGAACTCTTCATATAAAGTACGGATGCACTGATAGCGATAACTGATAATTCTATATATTTGAAAGCCGAAAACCAATATATTGGCCGATAAATCTGAATCCACTTTTAATTAAAAATTTTGAGAGCCTGATTACAAAAACAAAAGTCTCACCATTAAAAGCCATTTCCCAAGCACACAATTATAATGGTCTCATAATTGTATTTAGACATGTCAGACTTACGCTGAACATGTTGAACTTAACTGTATTTTCCTTTTTTAAAGTGATGCCAATCATATTTCAAGCAATTCAAAACCATCAACATTTGATTTCTTAATGTCTAGTGACATATCAGGGCCATTTTATGATTATTTGATTTTATGATTATTTGATTTGCTTTCATACAGCTCCTTTAAAGACACTTAATATAAAGTGGGACCTATTGATTTTCTCCTATGTCAAATCAGAAACAAATGGCATGAAAATGTTCTTATGCATACACCAATTGAAAGCCTGCTTACAAACATTTATATTAGGAATGCACAATATATCGGCCACCATATTGTAATCGGCCGATATATGGTCATTTTTAATGTTGTCTTTATCAGCCCAATAAGAAAATCTGTCAGATAGTTGAATACTTTTGTATCCATATACCACACAATTACTCAACTACACTATTAGCTTGCATATGAAATATTATTTTTTTATGATATGAAATATGATATTTGCATATGAAATCGAGAAAATACCCAAAATATTTTTGGGTTTTAAAATCTGATATTCCAATATATCGGCCGATATTGTATTTATTTATTTTTTTTTTAAACTGGACATGATAGTCACAAATTTCATCATGCTTATTTGAGTTAAGAGAACTGATGGGGATGTTCTTTTAATTGTTATTCAAGCAATGCATGTATTTTGATCAACTCAACGAGTGTTGCCAACAGGAACGGTAATGAAATATTTTTTTTATGCTCTAGTACTAGGCCTTCATTTCTGTGAAAAGAAAAAAAATCAGATTTATGCCGGTTTTTTTTGTTTTTTGTTTTTTTGACTCATGAAGAAAATATATTAGTATTAATATATATTTATATTATGAAGTAAATATATTTTTCACTTTTCCCATTCAGTTCAATGTGGAGTCACATTGAGAACAACCGAATCAAGCCCAGTTTTTTGTGTGTGTATTGATAGGTAATGTATGAAAAGTCACGAAATCTTATTCCACTGAGATGAAGGGAACTTTGTTTTATTAAGTAAAAGTCGATTGAGGTCGTGGCTAAAGTTGATCAATCCATAGTATTCAGAATCAAATCTAATGGTACATGCATTTAATAAATGAGGCCTGCTGAAGTGTGTGAAGTTATTCTGAACCTGTCGTTGGCTTCTTCCTAATTTTGCCTTTCGTTTAGGTCCTGAACCTGTTCCTCGCTCTGCTGCTCAGCTCCTTCAGTGCGGACAATCTCACGGCCAATGACGATGAGGTCGAAAAGAACAACCTGCAGATAGCGGTTAGTCGAATCAAGAGAGGCTTCGCCGTAGTTAAGGCCTGCCTGCAGAGTTTCTTCAGGAGCAGCTGTGTAAAGAGGAGGAAGCAGAAGCAGAAAACTCTAGATGGGAACACGGTCACCATAAACTGCAAGGGAATAAATGATAACTCCAACCACACCACACTGGAGCTGGTTAAAGGCACCGGAGGAACAGTTGCAGACAGTGACACGGAGGATTTCATCAGCAACCCGAGCTTGACCGTGAGCGTGCCGATGGCGGCCGAGGAGTCGGATTTTGAGTGCCTCAATACTGAGGATTTCAGCAGCCTTTCTTCAGACATAGAGGAAGATAAAGAGGTACGGTTGAAGACCTCCGAATGTTTTAAAGAAAACGAATTGAGCCTTAGTGCAGATCAAAAGCCCCCTTTGCACATGCCATTAGCATATGTTTAGTCTCTCCTTTTGCATTTCCTTCATTCATATGTATCTCTGATATGATCGAATAGAGATTCAAGCACAGTCACTTGAGCAAAATCCAAAATGGTACTTACACTCTTAGAAGAAATGGTTCTATTTAGAACCAGAAATGGTTCCATCCCCGCTTCATAAATGGAACTCCAAAATGGTTCTATGTAGAACCACTTTTTTTTGGTAAAAGGTTCTATTGGCCAAGTATGGAACCCCATGGTTCTATATAGAACCCAGTGGAACCCTTTTTTTAAGAGTGTATAGAACCTTTTAGGGGTTCCAAATACGTAGCGCTGATAGAACCTTTTAAGGTTCTATATAGAACCTTTTCTTCTAAGAGTGTACTGTTCAAAACTTTGAGCATCCTTACACCAGTGTCACATGATCCTTCAGAAATCATACTAATACTGATTTGTTGCTCAAGAAACATTTCGTTATCATTATTTAAAATAGTTGCTGCTTAATATTTTTGTGGAAACCATGATGCATTTTGTTTTTCAGGATTCGTTGATGAATAGAAAGTTAAATGTTAAAAGAGAAATATTTTGTAACATTATGAACGTCTTTAAAGGAGTAGTTCACTTTTGCTGATAATTTACTCTCCCCCATGTCATCCAAGATGTCCATGTCTTTCTTTCTTCAGTCGAAAAGAAATTAAGGTTTTTGATGGAAACATTCCAGGATTTTCTCCATATAATGGACTTCAATGGGAACCAAACGGTTCAAGGTCCAAATGAGAGTTTCAGTGCAGCTTCAAAGGGCTTTAAATGATACCAGACGATGAATAAGAGTCTAATCTAGGACCCTTGGAGTTATGACTTGAAAAAAGATTTGTTTGAACAGGAGAGTCACGAATGCTCATCACAGAACAGCATTTGAGCTTATAAAACTTAAACTTTTTTATTTATTTTTTAAATGAGCGATCGTTAAACTAGATAAGACCCTTATTGAGGGTAAATGTAGGGTCAATGTACTTAAAATCCCTTTGTATAAAGGTAAATCTAAATGCACAGAACAGTACAAATGGAGGAATACTTCAATAACATTGCAAATGATGTCGAAACAATCCTTTGGTGTAGATATTGTCACGTACATGGCCCCAAAAAATGAAAGCTTTCTGATTGTTTCACTTGATTTCTCACTGATGCAATCGTGGTCAAGTTCCCCTCCGGTCGGGTTAATTGCAAAAAGTGCATTGTGGATTACGTCAACATGTAGCCCGACCCATTATGGAAGAGAGGTCAGGGAATATCAGTCTTCAGATCGCATTATCTGTCATTTAAGTGCTGAGTGTGAATGTTAGCCTCATGATAACATGCTCATTTGCTTTCTGCTGGGAATCGAGGATGTGGTAGTCTGTGGTTTTGGCATAAAACGGTTTTATACCGCATTTGTACGGCAAGCTCTTTGAAATTGTCCAAAAAGGCCCACCGCTTTAATTTTGTGAAGGGTGATATATCAAATGAAACTCAAAAAAAAAAAAAAAAAATTAATTGTAAGGATCATAGGCACAGATGGTTGAATAAGGGCAGTATCGGACAGGAGTGCTTGTATCCTTTACGTAGAGGGCGTTCCCATAATGCAACAGGCTCTATTATAATTATTATAAACCAAATAATGTACTCTGAATACAAAAATATTTTTGTTTTATATTTAGAAATTATTAATTTGCTAAAAAGTTGTGTGAGCTATTGTGTTAGCTATATATTTTCTGTGTATTTTACCTTTAGCTTAGAAAAATCTGTTCTTTTCGTGCCGTTTGCATGACGAACATGAAGGAAAGTGTTTTATAGTAGATCATCACTTGATTGTTATGAAGATAAAGAACACAGAAAGGCAGCTCACTACATTTTGGACCAGAGCCATGATATTCTTCAAGACATCAACAGATGATTCTCTGTTATTGCTTCTATTGATTTATCTTGATCTACTGTATCCTCCTGAGTGAGTTTGACCAATCTTCTTTCCTCCAGACAAGACGGAGAGTGTTTTTTCTTGGCCATTTATGGTCATTTTTCTGAATACGTCATGGTTAATTGGACAAGCCCAATAATGCATTCAGTCTACGGAAAATGTACATTTTCCATAAATGATCAGACAAAAAAAAAAAGATATATATATAATAAATATAAATATATAAATAAATAATATATATGAAGAGTTCAGATGCAAAAGCCTCTAAATGCCATTCGAAATTTTCTTCTAAAATTATCATTTCAACCTTGTATATTTAAGTTCATTAATTTCACTTAAATGGCAATGAAGAAGATTACCTATTAATTGTCATTTAAGTGAAATTACTGAATTTAACTATACAAGCTTGATAAAAAATGGTCATTTTAGAAGAAAATTTCAAATGGCATTTAGAGGCTTTTAGAGGCGGTTGCCTCTACGTCGTGCATTAAAATCATTTAATGCATGGCTAGCCGTGGATTATCCCGCTTATACCTCGGTTATTTGCCAAGTTAAAAAGAAGTTAAAGCTATAACTGATGTTAACAGTGTCATTTTTTAACAGACGTGTAAAAATGACGGTTATTTCCTTAAGTTACGGCTCGTTAGTTCTACTCCGTCCACTTTAAATAAAGTAGAGCCATCGGATTACATTTATTTGAATGAATTATGAATCTGTTTGCAAGCGTAACTGTTACTATGGTTACCAATGTTTTTTTTTTTTTTACAGTCTATGGTTTATAGAAGCGGATTCATTTCGAACTGTAATCTGGAACAACCTGTGCATTAAACGGTTTTACTACACACCTTCCAGCCAATCAGAATCAGTATTTAAACAACCCGTGGTATAAATATATATACTATATAGATATATACACACTCTTAGAAGAAATGGTTCTATTTAGAACCAGAAATGGTTCCATCCCCCGCTTCATATATGGAACTCCCAAATGGTTCTATATAGAACCATTTTTTTTGGTAAAAGGTTCTATTGGCCAAGTATGGAACCCCAGGGTTCTATATAGAACCCAGAGAAACCCTTTTTTAAGAGTGTATAGAACCTTTTAGGGGTCCCAATTTTGTAGCACTGATAGAACCTTTTAAGGTTCTATATAGAACCTTTTCTTCTAAGAGTGTATATACATAATTTGTACTGGGTCATCTCAAGCTAAATGGATATGTGTAATTTGGAATATAATCAGGCCTTCGGAAAGGTAACATGATTTCTACAAACTTTTTTTTTTAATGGTCATCATCTATTCGTGGTTAAAATGATTAGCAAGTGAGTGATAACGACAAAGACAAAAACTAAAGACAAAATGTACTACAGTATATAACCCATTCAGGACAGATCTACTATGAGCTCAGAGATTAAGTGATTGGATGGATGTGTCTGTAGTCTTTCTGATTTCAACTTCAAGTTTGTTTGTATATTTTGCATTAAACATTAAATGTATGGTATTGTGTACTATGATTTATCTCAGAGCTTGGTTCATGGCTTATACGTTTTGGAAATGCCTATGAACTAGTCTATGTACTAGAATAAAGGGTTTTATCCAAGGCAACACTAAGCAGATCTTACTTCTCAGGCTTGGCTCAGTGACTCAGCTGAAATGATTGACTTCAGAAACCGTGCACATGTATCGTCTCCTCTGTGGTTGCTATAGTAATGTGTGTGTGTGTGTGTGTGTGTGTGTGTGTGTGTGTGTGTGTGTGTGTGTGTGTGTGCTCTTGCAGAGGCTGTCTGACGTGGCTCCCAGCTCTTCAGAGGGCAGCACGGTGGACCTCAGACATGTGGTTAAAGAGGGAGAAGATGTTTTGGTCTTTGAGCTTGAGGAATCTAACGAACCAGAAGCTTGTTTCACAACAGGTGATTCAGCTAATAGTTTGTTCAGTATATTAAAGGAGTAGTTCACTTTAAAAAAAAAAAAAATTTCTGATAATTTACTCACCCCCATGTCATCCAAGATGTCCATGTCTTTCTTTCTTCAGTCGTTTTTGATGAAATCATTCCAGGATTTTTCTCCATACAATGGACTTCAATGGGGACCAAACGGTTTAAGGTCCAAAAGACACTTTCAGTGCAAACTGTTCAAAGGGCTTTAAACGATTCCAGACGATGAATGAGGGTCTTATCAAGCGAAACGAGCGCTCATTTAAAAAATAAAATAACAAAGTTTAAGTTTTATAAGAAAATGTATCAAAATGAACGAATCTTTTTCCAAGTCAATTCATTCATTTCGTTAGTTGAATGAACCAAATGACACGAAAAAAGATTCATTCATTTTGATGAACGAGTTTGAAGAGAAGAGTCACGAAAACGTATCACAGAACAAGGTGAGCATTTGAGCTTATAAAACGTAAACTTTTTTATTTTATTTAAATGAGCGATCGTTTCGCCTGATAAGACCCTCATTCATCGTCTGGAATCGTTTAAAGCCCTTTGAACAGTTTGCAGTTTGCACTGAAACTGTCTTTTGGACCTTGAACTGTTTGGTTCCCATTGAAGTCCATTATATGGAGAAAATCCTGGAATGTTTTCATCAAAAACCTTAATTTCTTTTCGACTGAAGAAAGAAAGACGTGGACGTCTTGGATGACATGGGGGTGAGTAAATTATCAGCAAAAGTTTGGTTTTTTTTGTTTTTGTTTTTTGTAAAGTGAACTACTCCTTTAAATGATAAGCAAAAACTATGCAAAAGTAAAAATGAAAGATTTAGAATATTGAAAGAGTAATTGGATTTGGTTTCTAGGGTGTGTCCGAAGGTTCTGGTGTTGCCAGGTGGATGCTGAAAAGGGCATGTGGAAGAAATGGTGGCTGCTGAGACAGACGTGCTATAACATTGTGGAGCACAGCTGGTTCGAGACCTTCATCGTCTTCATGATTCTGCTCAGCAGTGGCGCTCTGGTGAGGGGGAATACATTTGCTTGTTTGTGGGACTCGATTTCAATAGTTTGACATGCACATGTTGCTAAACTAATGACAACAATCTAAGAAGTAGAATAATACAGAGCATTATTTTTTTATTAGCAGGCTTACTTCTATTTTTTGGTGTCGAATACATTTTATGCTCATTTATAGTCAACGTTTTTGGATGAATTTTTTATTATTTTTTTTCACTCAGTTGTTGCCATGTATACTAGTTTAATTCTAATTATACATTACATTATACATTACTTTATTACTTTTATTTTTTGGTATCGAATACATTTTATGCTCATTAATAATCAACATTTTTCTCATTTTGTCCACTATCTTGGATGCTTTTATTTTTTCACTCAGCTTGTTGTCATGTATACTAGTTTAATTCTAATTATACATCACATTTGAACATGTTTTTCAGGCTTTTGAGGATATTTACCTTGACACAAGAAAAACCGTAAAGACCATACTGGAGTTTGCGGATAAAGTTTTCACCTTCATCTTCATTCTTGAGATGCTGCTGAAATGGGTCGCGTATGGTTTTGCCAAATACTTCACCAATCTTTGGTGCTGGCTGGATTTTGTTATTGTTGATGTAAGTTCAGCTTTTGAATTAATATGATGTCAAACTCAAATAATTATTTCACCCTCATGTGATTTCAAATCTGTGTGACTGATTTTGGACCAGAATACTCTTCTTCATAATGTGTAATTTTAGTGATATACTTTTATAGATTTGATTAATATTTTGAACTAATTTTTATTTGTATATTTAATATATATATATGGAATTGGTGGCCAATGCCATAAATTATTCATATATATATATATATATATATATATATATATATATATATATATGTGTGTGTGTGTGTGTGTGTGTGTCTGCAATTTTCAATTTAATTTTAAAGTTTTAGTAATTGTTTTTTTTTTGTCATTTAATTTGAATTTAGAATATATTATAGTTTTTATTTTATTTTCTCATTACAGTTTTAGTTAATTTAGTACATCATCAAGCATTGCATCCACAACAAATATATATTAAATATAATTTTTTGTATATATATTTCATTTTATATATATATACATTTTTTTATATATATATATATTTCATGTAGTTTATGTGTTTAACTCCATTAATGAGAATGGCATATTTAATCTAAATGTTTAAATCGTAAAACATTGTTTAAAATTTTTCATTTCTTTAAACTCTTATTGAGAACATGCACTGTATTTATTAGGACTAAATAATAATAATAATAATAACAATAGTTATTATAATAATAATAGTTAATAATAACTATAAAGATTTATGGTTTTATTTCATCTTCTGTTAGGTTATAGGCTATACGTGCGTTAGTTTCACTAAACGGGCGCGGACATTTAAGAAGGGATGGGTTTTGGCTTCAAGGGATAGGCTATTATCTTTCTGTAGCCTATAGGCTGTAATTTTCTTTAGATTTTCGGTCTAAAAGTGACCAAAAACACCTTTAACTCCAGCTTGCCAATTCGGCTAAAAGTTTGCTTAAAGGTGCACACATTCTCCCGCCAAGTTTGTTTTTTATAGATCACAACCTTTGCTCGGAAACTAGCGTACGTACGTTTCCAGCCCCGCTTTATAAATGAGACCCCTGAGCAGGAAGACATGGACTCGTGCCTGCTTTTCTCCTAATTACCTCTGTTTATGTGTGTAGGTGTCTCTGATCAGCCTGGTGGCCAACGCCATGGAGCGTTCAGATCTGGGCGCCATCAAAACTCTCCGAACACTGAGAGCCTTGAGACCTCTCCGAGCTCTCTCGCGCTTTGAGGGAATGAGGGTAAAATCTCTTAATGTGGCCTTTATTGTTAAACTGATAGTATAGAGGACTTCATTCAATCAAAGGCTATGTTCACCCTGTCAGTTTTGGGGATTGACAACCGCATTTACTTACAGGTGTGAGTCTCGAAATGTCCCGTTCAAACAGAAACTTACAGATACATCTTGAATAACTGTCTGAATGAACGAGCAACGAGAGTCAAGCACGTATTTTCTTACCGGTAATCATAGCAAAAGTGATTAACGTAATATCCAAGATGACAATGTCCATAAAACTGAACGGTTTTATGACTTCTGAGATGATAAGAGAGCCACAAGATCCATCAAATCCTCATTAACTGACAGCAGCTTTTATATCTGGGTGGAGAGCGGTCAATTTGTGTCACGCATGAAACTCGGAGTCGGAGACTGGATGTAAAACACCCACAACACACATTTGTGCAGTACAGAGCTGCTCTCTCACACTGTTTGATGTGTGGGGTGGGTTAGAATTAGGCAACCAGGTAATAACCTCAACGAGCTGGGTGATAATTTGGCAAAAAATGTGGCTAAAGAAAGGCTGATTGACAAGAGAGTGGACCTGAATTCATTAAAAATGTTGGTTTTCTTTTGGGATTTTCACTCTGAAAATTGTGTGAACTCCTCACCGCCATGTCATCCAAGATGTCCATGTCTTTCTTTCTTCAGTCGAAAAGAAATTAAGGTTTTTGATGAAAACATTCCAGGATTTTTCTCCATATAATGGACTTCAATGGGAACCAAATGGTTCAAGGTCCAAAAGACAGTTCCAGTGCAGCTTCAAAGGGCTTTAAATGGTTCCAGACGATGAATAAGGGTCTTATCAAGCGAAACGATCATTCATTTCAAAAATAAATAACAAAGTTTAAGTCTTATAAGCTCAAATGGTCACCTTACTCTGTTCTGTGATGCGCGTTCGTGACTCTCCTGTTCAAACTTGTTCATCAAAATGAACAAATCTTTTTTTGAGTCATTTGGTTCATTCAACGAACGAAATGAACGAATTGACTTGGAAAAAGATTCGTTCCTTTTGATGAACGAGTTTGAACAGGAGAGTCACACAGAACAGAGCAAGGCGAGCATTTGAGCTTATAAAACTTCAACTTTGTTATTTATTTATTAAATGAGCGATCATTTCGCTTGATAAGACTCTTATTCATCGTCTGGAATCGTTTAAAGCCCTTTGAACAGTTTGCAGTTTGCACTGAAACTGTCTTTTGGACCTTGAACCGTTTGGACCCCATTGAAGTCCATTATATGGAGAAAAATCCTAAAATGTTTTCATCAAAAACCTTAATTTCTTTTCGACCGAAGAAAGAAAGACATGGACATCTTGGATGACAATTCCCTTTCAGTAGTGTTGGGTTGCTAAGAGTTGATGTATCTGAATGAAGTCCTCTAAGCAGATCAGCTCATTAAAGTCAACATGAAACTGACTTTTGTTTTTAGGAAACTCCAGGGGATTTGTTAGTTGATGAAAGGCTAATAATTATTAAAAGAAGTAAATCTTTTTAAAACAGAAATATCAAATATTTGCATTACATTCATGCATAATATCCATTTAATTTGCATTCCATTGCATTCAATGGCGATCAAACCCATGACCTTGGTCTTGCTAAAGCCATGCTTTCCTGTTTGCGACCATGAGAAACCACAAACATGCTGATATATTAACTGACGAAAAAGTTTTGCTTTAATATAATGTGCACATAATCCTGTCCAATAAGACCACAAACATGCATTAAGTAAATGTAATTTCATGTTGACTTTAAGAGCGTCGAGAGAAATGTGTTTCTGTACAGTAAATCATCCCTGTGGCTTTTCCCTCTGTCTCCGTTCCAGCTAAACATGTGTCCCAGCATGAGTCCCCAATAATCCTGATCAATAAGCACAAGACTCACATCCATCAGTTCAAGCTCCCCATTTTAGACTATGCCAATAAACAAGTGGATTTGTGGATTTCTTATGTGATTTTTCAGTAAAAGGTGCTTAGAAAGTGACATTACCTCATCTTCAAAAAGCGTAACACAGTGCTTTATGAGTCTGTCGGGAGCTTGAAACCATTGCAAATCAAGAGACATTTATAATCCAGACACTATGCAGTTCATAGTAATATCTTTGTTTGATTTTTAAGGATGTAAAATCTGCCGTAATGTGTGAGATGGGGTCGGACCTGAGATATAATCCCGTGTCTGGCGTTTTACTAAACAATTACACCAAACTGTGAATCGCAAGCAATGATAGGAAGCATTGACGTGCAGCTTTATGTAATAAGCTCAGGAGGGTCGATAGTGCTGCTATTGACCAAACGCTTGCGTACGCTTTCCACATAAATGTGATGATGCGATGGCTTCCCCTCACGTGGCAATCACTGATCTCTCCTCTCCACTCTGCTCTGTTTGTATCGACAGTGTCTAGAAATACACCATGCATCTGGTTGAGTGCCTTTAACATGTGCTTTAATTTCTTTTTGTGTTTGTTCGTTTACAGTAATCAAATACTGTGGCTTCACGGTACTTCCTAAAGGTCATGCTTTTTCATGCCAAGCCGTCGGGGTTGTGCGTCGTTCAGAATTGAATTGAGAGGCGTTTCAAATCAGTTCGGTTCGTGAAATTGAATTGAGGTGGTACGAAGCATGCAGACGTTGAATTTTGAACTTTGCACAACCCTTCGAACTGCATAACTTTCCCTCTCCATTCCTCTTTCTTCTTTCCCAGATTCTCCCCTCATGTGTGTTTTTTGTTGTTGTAATTGCCGGTAATAATAATGTTCTCCTGCTCTTGTTACTGCTAATCATTATGCATTGGCAAGTTTCTTATTACACTCGTGTGTTTTCCTCTCTTTGCCAAAAGTCAACAGAATTAAAACAGGACGCACTTTGTTTTACAGGTGAATCAGGCCTGTAATAATATGGCTAAAAAGATGTGTATGTGAAATGGCTTAAAGGGATAGTTCACTTTGAAATTAATTTTTGGTATGTTTTAGCTTACCTCAAGGGCATCCAAGATGTTGGTGTCTTTGTTTCCACAGTAGTTTCAATTTTATATTTTTAGGTCAAACCGTTCTTGTCTGACAGTCGTATAATGGAGGTCTATGGTCACCACCCACTTAACTGTTTGCCACTATATTTTTAAAACAATAATATCTTAGTAAATACCTTAAATGATATTGACAAACTATATATCATTTGAAAGCTTACAATCTCTAGTTTCCATATTTAGTGACTGATTTTCAAAACATATTACAGAGGAGCCATCATTTTTTAATATGCAACAAGAATATTTTCATACTCATAAGTCATGTTCGGACCTTTATTTTAAAATAGCAGTAAACATGAAAAATCATGAAAAAATGGTGGATACCTCAGTTTGTTTTCATTCCAAAAGTTCAAAAGATAGAATCCATTCAATTATTTTGGAATAAAAGGTCTGAAAAGTTTGAAATATCAAGAAAATATTTATAAATTCACCATGTGTGACGTGGCAGCAAGCTATTACTTGCATGCGTGTTCTTTGTATGTGTTTCTTGGAGGTTGAATTCATATCAAAATCTGCCAAACTTCCCATACTACTTCTTAATAGGATCTCTACTTCATAAATTGTATGAAAATTGTGGAAATAATGGTTCATATCACTCAAAACACGAATGGAAATGCAGGCGCCCTTATATGGGCAGTAATGGAGTCTGATTGTGCCCTAGTGATAAAGTTTGGTACTGCGCCCAAACAAAATCTTACTGAAAGCTCATTTTTTGAGATATCAACCTAAAATTTGAAACACAACTTGTTCAGATTTTTGGCTTTTATTTTTCTGCCGTTTTAGAGTAGCCCAAATTATGAAAATATATATTTTATGTAAAATATGAATAATTAATAATTTTACATTGTACATTTCCATAAACTCAAACTTCTATAACTTTTTTTCTGTTTCACTTTCTTAATTTATTTCACTTCTACAAAAATCTGCCAAATGTCTTCTTTAAAACAAGACCAATCATATGTCTATATTCCAAAGCATTCTTGAATTACAACCATTTAAGTTCGAAATGTGCATTTTCATGTCTATTCAAAAAAGGGGGGGTGACAGTTAAGAGGTTAAAGAGCATGCACAGAGAAGTCCAAATTAAGTTTTATTAGTACACATTGATGGCCTAAGACTTAAACGAACAGTATTTATATCGTTTTACCTCTTATTACCACAGCCACAAAGCGCCCGCGCCCTCAGATCACTTGGACGTGGCTGTGATTACAAGAGGTAAAAACGATATAAATACTGTTCGTTTTCGCACACAAACCGCTCGTTTCGTGTCTTAGGCCATCAATGTGTACTTACATTTATGAGTCATTAAATCATGTTTAATTTGGACTTCTCTGTGCATGCTCTTTGAGGTGGTGACCATAGACTTCCATTATATGACTGATAGACGCGAACGGTTTGACCTAAAAATATCAAAATTTAAAATCTTGCGGAAACAAAGACGCCTCCATCTTGGATGCCCTTGAGGTAAGCTAAAACATACCAAAAATTAATTTCAAAGTGAACTATCCCTTTAAAAGCAGGCTGCTTTTATTTCAGTCAGAGGAATAATCATTTTCAACCAGCAGCCATTATTCAATTGTCTGTAAATACAGTTGCGCTGTCAAGCAAAGTGCCTCCATGGTTATTGCATCATATTCATAACATGTTTCTGTGGACACAGGTGGTTGTGAATGCTCTTCTGGGTGCCATCCCTTCCATCATGAACGTCCTGCTGGTCTGTCTCATCTTCTGGCTCATTTTTAGCATTGTGGGCGTCAACTTCTTTGCCGGAAAGTTTTATGAATGTGTAAATTCTACCACGGACAAGCGCTTGTCTACCACAGATATCCGTAACAGCAGCGATTGTATAAATGATGGCACCAATGAAACTCGCTGGAGAAATCTGAAGATTAACTTTGACAATGTGGGAAACGGATACCTGGCCCTGCTACAAGTGGTAAGGATGCCCTTAATAGCTGGTAAATATTAGGTATATTATATTTATTTATATCTAGAACATGGAAAATGTAATTATGTATCGTGAAAATATTCCACATCATTGGAAAATTGGCTACAGTTGGTGAATCTGATGTCATTTTTATTTGTTTAGTACTGTAATGCATCCAGAAGTTTACATTTTTTATGTTTTTGTTTTGTAATTCCTATTAGTATTATTTTATTATTATTTAATTATTTCAAATCAAAGTCAAGTTATTTCAAATCAAGGTATTTTAATTGGGGCTGACAAAGATTAATCACGATTAATCACATCCAAAATAAAGGTTTGTGTTTAGATAATATATGTGGGTGCACTGTGTATAATTATTATATATATATATATATATATATATATATATATATATATATATATATATATATATATATATAAATACACACACATGCATGTATATATTTAAGAAATATTTTCATGAATATACTGTATATAGATTTATATATAATTTATTTTATATATAAGTAATATTTTTTTTCCTAAATATACATGCATATATATATATATATATATATATATAATTATTATTTTATATATATATATATATATATATATATATACAAAATAATTATACACAGTGCACCCACATATTTTATGTAAACACAAACTTTTATTTTGGATGCGATTAATCGCGAAGTCAAATTATACCATGTTAAGTACTTTATCTAAATAGGAATTATGTTTATTATTATTTCAGAAAAAAACAAGAAAATTATTGTTAAATTTAATGTTATAATTCAAATAATAATAAATAATGGTCCTAAAAATTAAAAAAGTAAACTGTTAATTTTTCATTTTGTCAAGGCCACATTTAAAGGGTGGATGCCCATTATGTATGCAGCGGTAGACTCTCGTAAAGTAAGTCATTAATTCCTTCAATAACATATCATTCTTTGTATTTTATTGATTATAGATGAACTCAATTATTAAACTATCTCCATGTCTGCAGGTGAATGAGCAGCCAGAGTATGAGGTGAATCTGTATATGTACCTCTATTTTGTCATCTTCATCATCCTTGGAGCTTTTTTCACATTAAATCTCTTCATTGGCGTGATCATTGACAACTTCAATCAGCAGAAGAAAAAGATAAGTATCTTTTGAGCTTAAGCTGCTTCTGATCGTATCTTGATTTGAGACTAGGCTGTCTACTGGATGCCCCACACAGACGACTCTTTGCATACATTCTTAAATCACGTCCTCGTTGGTTGACGAAAAATGAACTTTCTGTTTTTTCTGTCTTTACTTTGGAGGTCAGGATATTTTCATGACAGAAGAGCAGAAGAAATATTACAATGCTATGAAGAAGCTTGGCTCGAAGAAGCCTCAAAAACCTATTCCAAGGCCAAAAGTAAGCATCCTCCTCTAAAAATTGCATTCTTGTCATCCAAAACTGCATTATCATCTCCTATGAATGCAAAAGCTGCTTTTAAAGGGGTCATATGCCATTCTCATGCAAGTTAATTTGATTCTTTTGGGTTTGTAATATAATGTCTTTGAATAAAACCTGTACATCTTCTCATTTATGCCAGAACAAGATTCAAGGACTCATCTTTGACCTTGTAACCAAACAAGCCTTTGACATTTTCATAATGGTCCTTATTTGGCTCAACATGGTCACTATGATGGTGGAGAGAGAAGATCAGTCCGATGAAATGGACAACGTGCTGTACTGGATCAATCTTGCCTTCATTGTGCTCTTCACCGGCGAATGTGTGCTAAAGATGATCTCGCTACGGCATCACTTCTTCACCGTTGGCTGGAACGTGTTTGACTTTATCGTTGTCGTCCTGTCTATCGTAGGTAAGATCTGCAGCATGACGAGGAACTGACCTTTTACTAAGCTCTGTCCGACTTGGATAATTGTTTTATCAGTCCCTCCAGTTTTTCCCCTCTGAAACACACTTTTAAATCCTACATAAGTCAACATTTAACAGCAAAATAATAATAAAAAGCGAAATACTGCTTATAAGTTGACACATTAGTGTGATAAAGAAACTAACTTTTTTATCCACCTGCCAATTTAGCTCCAAAATTTTTAAGATACCGGCCATTCAGAACTTCTAGCTAAAAGAAAAAAGTAATTAACCAGATTAACCACGTCACAGCATTTGTGTGTGACTGTGTGTATATATATTTACAGTATATACACTACCAGTCAAAAGGTTTAGATCGGTAAGATTTTTTTTTATGTTTTTAAAAGAAGTCTCTTCTACTCACCAAGGCTGCAATTATTTGATAAAAAAATACAAAAAAAACAGTAATATTGTGAAATATTATTACAATTTAAAACAGCGGTTTTCTATGTGAATATATAGTGAAGTGTAATTTATTCCTGTGGTCAAAGCTGAATTTACAGCATCATTACTCCAGTCTTCAGTGTCACATGATCCGACAGAAATTATTATAATTTGATGCTCAAGAAACATTTATGAATATTATCCATGTTGAAAACAGTTTTTTTACATTTTTATTTCAAGATTCTTGGATGAATAGAAAGTTCAAAAGAACAGAATTGATCTGAAATGGAAAGCTTTTGTAACATTAATCACTACCATTCAAAAGTTTGGGGTCAGTAAGAATTTATTTTTTATTTTTGGGGGAAAGAAATTAGAAAATACTTTAATTCATCAAGGATGAGTTAAATTGATCAAAAGTTACAGGAAAGACATTTATAATGTTAGAAAAGATTATATTTTAAATAAATGCTGTTCTTTCTATAGAACTTTCTATTCATCATAGAATTTGGGGGTAAAAAAAGGTACACGACTGTTTTCAACATTGAAAATAATAATTTATGTTTTTTGAGCATACAATCAGCATATTAGAATGATTTCTGAAGGATCGTGTGACACTGAAAACTGATGTGTAATCAGCAACAGTAATGATGTTGAAAATTCAGCTTACAAATTACATTTTTAAAATAGAAAACAGAAAACAGAAATAATATTTCACAATATTACTGTTTGTCATTTTTTTCATCAAATAAAGCAGCCTTGGTAAGCAGAAGAGACTTCATTTAAAAACATAAAAAATCTTACTGATCTAAAACTTTTGAGATGTGTGTATATATATATATATATATATATATATATATATATATATTCTAAACGCAAGTGTGTATCGACGCCTGCAGTGCTTAGCGCTTGCCTAGTGCAGAGAGAGAATCAGCAGCAGCGTGAGCCCAGAATATGGAAAAAAATCCATTCGTGGTCGTTGAGAATCGATTTTGAATCGACCACATATTAAAAAAGGATTAATCGAAAAATTATTTTTTATATATAGTGTCTGAATATAGTTTTACATATAGTGTCTGAACAATATTTGGTTTGACTGTACGTGTGACAATACAGTCACAAAATAAGTGTGATTATCAATTTATGTGACTAAGTTTTCTTTCTTTGACTAAAACTAGACCAACACATTAAAACTGGGGCTGTCAAGCGATTAATCGCGATTAATCGCATCCAAAATAAAAGTTTGTGTTTACATAATATATGTGGGTGCACTGTGTATAATTATTTTATACATATAAATACACACACATGCTTGTATATATTTAAGAAATATTTTCATGTATATACTGTATATAGATTTATATATAATTTATATTATATATAAAAATAAATAATTTATATATAAATGATATTTTTTCTTAAATATACATGCATATGTGAGTATTTATATAAATACAAAATAATTATACACTGTGGACCCACATATATTATGTAAACACAAACTTTTATTTTGGATGCGATTAATCGTTTGACAGCCCTAATTAAAACAAAACAAAAATGGGAAATGAACGCTATTTGACTCTTGTCGTTGCAGGCATGTCACTGTCAGAACTCATTAAGCAGTACTTTGTCTCGCCGACCTTGTTTCGTGTGATTCGCCTCGCCCGGATCGGCCGCGTGCTACGTCTCATCCGAGGCGCCAAGGGGATACGGACCCTTCTGTTTGCGCTAATGATGTCACTTCCCGCCCTTTTCAACATCGGACTTTTGCTCTTCCTCGTCATGTTCATCTACGCCATCTTCGGCATGTCCAACTTCGCCTACGTCAAAAAAACAGCCGGCATCGACGACATGTTCAACTTTGAGACGTTTGGCAACAGCATGTTGTGTTTGTTTCAGATCACCACCTCGGCGGGTTGGGAAGGCCTTCTGGCACCCATGCTAAACACCGAAGCGCCAGATTGTGAACCGGGTAAGAACTGTGGGAACCCACCCATGGGCATTTTCTTTTTCGTCAGCTACATCGTCATATGCTTCCTGATAGTGGTGAACATGTACATCGCCGTGATCCTGGAGAACTTCAGCGTGGCCACCGAGGAGAGCGGCGAGCCCTTGAGCGAAGATGACTTCGACAGGTTTTACGAGGTTTGGGAAAAGTTCGACCCGAAAGCCACGCAGTTCATGGAGTACGGCAAGTTGTCGGACTTCGCGAATTCGCTGGATCCTCCTCTGCGAATACCCAAACCCAACCGACTGCAGCTGATCTCCATGGATCTGCCGATGGTGAGCGGCGAACGCATCCACTGTCTGGACATCTTGTTCGCGTTCACCAAACGCGTTCTCGGAGAAGGCGGCGAGATGGACCTCCTCCGCGGACAAATGGAAGAACGATTCATGGCCTCCAACCCGTCCAAGTCTTCTTACGAGCCGATAACCACAACTCTGCGCCGGAAACATGAAGATATGTCGGCCGCCATTATCCAGAGAGCCTTCAGGACCCATTTGGTCCGAT
The DNA here is from genome assembly GCA_038021265.1 of Cyprinella venusta. Classification (NCBI taxonomy): domain Eukaryota; kingdom Metazoa; phylum Chordata; class Actinopteri; order Cypriniformes; family Leuciscidae; genus Cyprinella; species Cyprinella venusta. The sequence continues at coordinate 35,468,928 of CM075867.1, read as the reverse complement.
ATAATATGAACAATGTTCGTAAAAACCGCAAAGAGAACAAGCATCAAAACGGGAAGGTGCCGAGCAAAGAGTCCGTGGACAATGAAAAGTGCAGCGACGCCACCGCTTCGGAAGACTCGCTCGCGACATCCACTCTGAGATCCGATGATAGTCCGGTAAGGAACAAAAACAAATACAAAAAGGACAAGCATGAGAAGGAGGTGGAGGACAAGGGAGTTGAGTAGCTACTCTGAACTTTTCTTTAAAACCAATAATTGTTTACAACTTCAAGTTATTTGTCGGGGTCAGGTGACCTTGTCTCTTTGATGTGGATGTCTATGCCATACTGCCTGAGCATACTTGAACACTGTGCCTATTCTGGAGCTGTGATTAACACTAGTTAGGCAGTGAAGCTGCTACACCTAACATGTTTCACTCGCTGGTTGACGGCGATGGACCAAATCTTGTTGAAAACTCTGTTTTGTCTCATCTCATGATCTGATACAGCTTTGTGCTTCTGTAAAGGTGAAGTATGTCATTTCTGTCCCATAAAGCGGCACTAAACCTTAAAGGGATACTCCACTTTTTTTGGAAATAGGCCAATTTTACAACTCCCCCAGAGTTAAACAGTTGAGTTTTACCGTTTTCGAATGTATTCAGCCGATTTTCTGATATTTTGAAGAATACCAGTAACCAGACAGTTTCTGGTCTCATTGACTTCCATAGTAGGAAAAAATATACAATGGAAGTCAATGAGACCAGAAACTGTCTGAGTATTGATATTCTTCTAAATATCAGAAAATTATCCAAATGGATTCGAAAACGGTAAAACTCGACTGTTTAACTCTGGCGGAGTTGTGAAATGAGCCTATTTCCAAAAAAAAGTGGAGTATCCCTTTAATAGCAAAGCCTAAAAAGTCTGATAAATAAGTTATATATATTGCAATCTTGATAATACAAATAATAATGTTTCTTGAGCTGCAAATCAGCATATTAGAATGATTTACGAAGGATCATGTGACACTGCAGACTTTGATGACTGGAATAAATTACATTTTAAATTTATATTCACATAGAAAACAGCTATTTGAAATTGCTAGTACACAATATCACTGTTTTCACAGTATTTTTAAATCAAATAAATGCAGCCGTGGATGATCAGAATAGACTTAGTTCGTTCAAAAATACAAATCTTACAGACCCCAGAATTTTGAATGGTAGTGTTTATATAATGTTTACTTTTTGATACTGTATATATTTTGAGAATTAATTATGTAATAGTGTAATAATATATTGTCATAATATATGATTTGATTCCAACATTACATAAATTTATCATTACAAATAATATAGTAATGATTGTAATATTTACACTATGAGTTAATTTTATATTCCCAGAAAAATAAAATAAAAAATAGTGTAACTATATATATATATATATATATACCACCCAGCCCTGCGGGGATGACCCACAAGACTAATTCGACGGTGTTCAACTCAACTTTTTATAATGGGAGTGTTAAATTCATGAGTAAAATAAGGTCTGTGGTAAACATAACTTGACAATAATTGGAAGTTTTGTTCTACGGCATAAACTAAACACACCTAAAACAAAAAAAAAAGTTTCTAATTAGTAACTACTTTAGATAAGAGTGGATGGGGTCTGAGTGTTTGCAGTTTGCACGACACCATTTTCAACTAAAAACAGGAAGCTTTTTACACGTTTTGGCCATACATTTACACAACAACTGCGATTTGGGGGTGTAAAAATCTTTTAAAAACATGTTTTTAAAGTGCAGGCTTTTACAAATGATATCGTTATTGTCCCCACGTAACACGAACTTGTGAAAACGGTGAAGTCATGCACATGGGTGTTAAGTCTATAGGCGAATAGTGTTTCTTTCCATCGCCACCTACTGGCCTGGCAGAAAAGTACAGCTTTTTTTTTTTTTGTTATTTTTCTCGTTCTCGCGGATCATTGTGTATGCAGATGGTTTGGACAATGTTGTCGTCTGTGTGCGAAAAAAGCAAAGAAAAAACTTGTTTTAGTACACTGTAAAAAAATGTGTTGGTTTAACTTAAAAAAATGAAGTAACCTGGCTGCCTTAAAATTTTAAGTTCATTGAAATGTAAAAATTGAGTTGATGAAATAATCAGAAACTCAAAATATTATGTTATCTGAACTATATAAATTATTTAAGTTGATTTGACAAAAGAAAAAATGTTGTGATTACAAATCATGATTTTTTTTTTTTTTACAGTAAATGTACCCTTTGTTTACTCATAAATAAAAATAAAATAGAAAAAGTTCGTCCCATCTGCTTCAAACAAACAGGCCATTGATTGTGAATGGTTCAAAATGTCTCTACTTAAACAGCAAGTCACTGTTGTAACTACTACTACACAGTTATGGGAGCAAAATCATCTAATATAGCACTAGTGAAGGGTGTGTTGCTATTGTCAAGATGTCATGCACACTTCCACTGAAACAAATGAGAATGTTTGGTGCTTCTTTTGCTTTAGAAATGACACACTTCCCTTTTATTCAGTGATTTGTGTTTGCATTTGCTCATGTTTTCAAGCGAATGTGCAATTTGTTTGTCCTATGTTTGTTGAGACAGAGTTGATGTATTTCCACAACTGTTGCCGTCGGTACACGTGTAATTATAGTCGCATGAAATCTCACCCGTAAGCGTCCGAGTTTCCCACTCAGTATTTCAGAATGGCTCAGTGCCTCTCAGGTCTCTCTTCAACACGCTAGAAAGCCATTCGCACACGTGCCTTCCCTTACGCCTGCCTCGGTTCAGAGCTTGTAGCGAACACTGTCCATGAAACCTCAAGACTTCTAGTTCTATCACACCCTGAACTGTGAAACCTGTCTGATTTCAGCCTCTCCTGTTCCCGTCTCACTGATTTGCACTTGAAACGGCTTTAATGAACTGTTTAGAGATCTGTGCCCACCCTCTTCACTTCAGTGGTTGCAAATTCATTGTTTGTATAAGAACTCGGATTTGGTGGGTTAGTTGTCGCAAGCCAAAACGTCATCTTTAAGCATTCTCGTCTTTGCGTTTTTAAAGATTTCTCTCAGAAATATGTGTAAATATTTTGTAGGAATATGCAACGTTATGAATTATAATCTATGTAGGGAATGAGAAAGGTGTAAAGTAAAAGGTTATGCATCATAAAAGCTGAAATAAAAATAAAATTATGCTTGTTAAATGGGAAATATAATCATTTTGATTATGTTGAAGCTGAAATATGACTTTTTTGTATTATGCATTGTTTATATATATATAAAATACGAGAAATACTGTATTTATGTGCACCTTTTTTTTACTGCATATGAAGGAGTGATTGATTGTAGTTTTATATTTCTGTTTATCAATGTTTATTTGACATGCATCTCGACGACTGACGGGATTGCGTGCATTTGTTTACATTTTATAGTTCTGAACGTTATCATTGCATTTCTTTTCATGTAAGAGACTTGTATGTTCCACATAAACACAGTAACTGCTCCATGTGAATGTGACTTGTATTGAGAAAATGAAGTCTAGGTATATTACGAATTTATATGAAATATCAAAATAGCATAAAACATAAATCATTAGCTTTTATATGCATCATGCTTGTAGTCTGTGAGTCAAACTGCATGCGAGGGTTCTTTAAGCTAAAAGAATAAACTCATCACATACCTCAGACCTGCTACAGCTCTTGTGTATTTGTCCTATTTTTGCTTTATGAAATTTGGTGTGAACTATTATTATAATGGTTTGAATTTTGAAATCTTTTTTTATTTGTCCACTTTGTTCCTGACAGACTAGCATTTTGCATTTCTTGCTTCGTTATCTTTGACTGAGGGTATATTTACACAACAACGATGTATTTAAAACAAAAAAAAACGTTTTTTTTTTCGTAGATTTTTTCGCATAACGTTACTGGTGGCAATGTTGTCAACACAATCCGTTCACACGGGTTTGCGGAATCGCCTAAAAACGCTGTATTACATTACACATGCCAGGCCAACCCGATCTCACGAGAATTCGTACGAATTTTACGAGGTGGCTAATTCGTATGACCTCACTCGTACGAATTAGTACGTTTTAGCAAAATCGTACATATTTTACAAATTGGCCAATTCGTATGAATTCGTACGAATGACCTACCCCTGACCCCGCCCCTAAACCTACCCATCACGTGGGTTTGGACAAATCGTACGAGTGAGGTCGTATGAATTAGTACGAATTAGCCACTTTTTTAATCACTCGTACGAATTTATACGAATTGGTCGTGAGATAGCGGCCAGGCCAGTATACATTTTTAGTTTCGTGTAAACAGCCCCTAACTAAAAACAGAGAGCTTTTTATGAGTTCTGGCCATTTATTTACACGAAAACAGTGTTTTGGGGGCCAATGTAAACTTTTGAAAGTGCAAATTTCTGAAATCGATACCTTTATCGTCTCTGTGTAAACTACGAAAACACGAAAACGGTGACGTCATGCACATTTTTGCGCTTTAAAAAAACTCTAAATGCCCATAGTGTTTCTTACGAAGTGACATCGTCAACTACTGGCCTGTCAGGAGAATACAGCCATTTTAACCACGCAGATCCACATGAACTTGAATCAACTGTCTTCTGTGGGATCTCACGAGAATTCGTACGAATTTTACGAGGTGGCTAATTCGTCACAATTCGTACGACCTCACTCGTATGAATTAGCACGTTTTTGCTAAATCGTACATATTTTACGAATTGGCCAATTCGTATGAATTTGTGTGAATGACCTACCCCGCCCGTAAACCATACCCATCACGTGGGTTTGGACAAGTCGTACGAATTCGTATGAGTGAGATTGTATGAATTAGCCACTTTTTGATCACTCGTACGAATTGGTCGTGAGATAGCGTAGGCCTACGCGAAAAAATCGAAGGAAAAACTTTTCCATTTTTAGTACATCATTGTCACGTAAAAGTATCCTAAAACTATGAAAAATAATTTTTAATTGAAAGAAAGCTGAAATTAAATATAAATATTAGTTGAAAAAAACGTCAATTAAATAAATGAGCCAATTTGAAGCGCTAATGATTAACTGAAAATGAAATTAAACTAAAATGAACTAAACTGAAATAAAAATAAATTCAAATTTAAAATTTATTACAAATAATAAAATGACAAAAGGTCATTAAAATAACATGAAAACTAAAAATATAAAAAAGTAATTCAAAATATGAATAAATACTCGAATAAAGGCTAAAATAACACTGCACAACTTTTGAGTTTGAGAGTGTTTAAAGTGATGTGTGTTATTTATGTGACACCATACACACACATGAAGGTTTGAAACAATAATAATAACTTTTTGCATCGCAGGAATACATTTCACAATATTAATATTACTCAAAAGAGTTTTCAAATGTGTGTAAAAAGAGTAAAAATCATGTTTAAAAAGTCTTGAATCTTCTCACATTAACATTTTGAATGATCTTGGCAACGATGGCCGTTTGCTAAGTGTCGATTCCTCTAAATGTGTTCACATTTTACAGCTTCTGTACGCCGTGATGTCTGTTCGTAAACACATAGTAATGTTTCTCGGGGAGAGAGAGATGTTTTATGGCCTCGAGTGACTGTCCGCTCTAATTAGGAGCACATTAGAGCTCCTGTAACTTCAGTCCTGACCATTTCAACTCCACCACAATAAACATTAGACGAGATCCACTTCCGCAGGACACCGCCGTTTCTCTGCTAATGAGCTTTTATGTCAAACTGCTGCTTTTTCTATTCCTCTGACCGCACATATATCCATCTAATGCTTCTGTTTCATTGGCAGGCCGAGGAGCAAATTAAAATCATAATATATATTTTATTGTATTATATATATTTGCATATCACATTTGCTTCTGTCTAATTTGCAGGGTTATTAGCAAATGTAATAATAATATTTATTAACAAAATTTTAATAATAGTAATTTCTATATTGTTTATTTCCTTGATTGAATCATGTCAGATTAATAATATTTATTTATTTTTAAATAAAAAATAATTTTATAATTATAAATAAATTAATGAACAAATATAATACTAAAAATAATAAATAAATAATAAAAAAAAAATAAAATAATAAATATAATACTAAAATAATAAATATATTTTATTAATACATACATGAATTAATATAATAATAATTATTAATAATGTTATAAATTAAAATATATTAATAAATCTTAATACATTTAATAACTATATTCGTTATTATTATATTATATTTTTGTTTTCTTGATTGAAACATGTCAGATTAATAATAACAATAACAATATTTTAAAATGTAAAGAAAAGCCCCAGAATCATGATTTTATATATATATATATATATATATATATATATATATACAGATATATTATATATTATATTATAGATATATATTAACAGATATTGAAGAGTACATTTAGCCACAAAATACATTCAAATAAAGCATCAAGACAATCTATGGCTCAGAAGCTTCCAGCTGAATCTATTAATATTTGATTAATTATTAATATGAGATATGGGATGAGCTTTTATTTGAAGATGACTCAATCCCCAAGCCTAGCATAAAGAAATAAAGATCTTGCCATTTTCGGGTTATTCAATAAGACTCCCCCAGCGTTCTCGTTTTTCACCACGCCACAACCGGTTATTATCCTGTCATTTGTGGTGTTTATTTCCGTTTTCCACTAATGGTCATTTTAGATAATGCAGAATAATTCAGTTAGATTCACATACTGCTCTCGTTTGAGCCCATCAGTAAGACAGTAACTAAATAATTTAAGAAAAACACAATTAAGCAAGTGGCCGAATCCCAGACGTTTCACCCGGGCTCTTAAATGACCCGCACACAGATGGTGTAGTGGGTCGAGTCAGTATATTTGCAGAAGCTAATGGCTCCTCGTGATTGGCCCGTCCCAAGCTCTGGTCCCAGACTTCTTCAGATGAGAAGTGATGCTGCAGTTTCTGCTGCGCTGTTGCTTAGTAACGCAACACCACGTAATTTTATGGTTACAGTGTTTGCAAGGCAGAACTGCGCTCTAATCCTTCAGTGTTTCTGGATAGAGCTTGTCCCAAATCTCTTAAACTAGTAGTGTACGTCAAGCTAACTTTAGGTTGTCAGTCATTTCAGTTTTAGCTGTGCTATGAAATTTGGTTTGTAAACATTTACTTTGTGCATTGTTCAAATTCACCACCATGCTCTTACCACCAAATGACCAGCAGGCTTGCATGCAAGTGTTTAAACTTTAACTCCACTTGCTTTGTTTTTGTTTAGTCTGTTTAGTGTTTAGTGCATTAAATCACGTGAGTCTATTGTATGTTACGTGTGCACGCGTGTGAGCGATATGATGCTGCTGCAGTTCACTTAACGGCCACCGGTGTCACTAAAAACACAGGTTTCTCCAGCATTACTCCAAGTCTATAACTGATATTATGGGGCAGTTCAGTGGACTACTTGCACTGAGTTTTGCTACGCACTTCTGTTTTGAAACAATACAGACTTACTTCCGGTTATGTTCACTTTCAATGTACTGCGGTCAATCGTCGAGTTGAACAAACACCACCAAAAAAATGAGTGTCTGTAATAGCTAAAGTTTTATATTTTGGAAAATGTATTGACAAAAGAAGGGATATTCTGATGTTTAGCCTACTGTGTGTGCAGAATTTTCAAAACTCATCGGAACATGAAGTGTAAACTTTAAATTGAAACTAAGCCAATCCAAGAAAGAAAAAAACGCTATTATTTCACCACAGGGTGTCAGTGTTCGTCAACGTTGGAGAACAGATGAATAACATATACGAAAACGGACATTTATTTGGATTAAATGTAATCATTCAGTGTCATTTTTCTATGTCAATCGTTTTACTAGCTATTTACATGTTCATGACCGAAATGCTTAATTAATTATCAGAAGTTGACTCACTCTCCTATATGCTGCGGGCGTTCTGATCTACGATCGCACCTCGCGATCATTCATTTATTCATTCATTCAACGATTTCAAAAAGACAGGAATAAAGCACCAATGCACACTTTTTTTAGTCAAATTAATTTAAAAAAAGTAAAGAGTATAAGTAGGCAAATACAAAAATACTGTTAATGAGAAGACATAAGACTGCTGCAGGTTAGTGGATATAAAGTAGTACCAAAGTTACGACGTCACTCGGTAGGCCAAAACGCGGAAGTGAGTTAGCATTTTAGCACTCCCGGTTCCCTCGCTCTAAAGTCAATGGGATTTTTGAATGGGTTTTTGCTAAATCGCCTGAAATAAGGTCTGTGGTGAACAGAGCCTCTAAATATTTTCACATTTTGATCTATGACATAAAACACGGATCCCTCGCCCCAAAGTCTATTTTGAATTTTTGAATAGGTTTTTGCTAAATCGTCTGAAATAAGGTCTGTGGTGAACAAAGCCTCTAAATATTTTCACGTTTTGATCTGACATAAAACACACCAGTTATAACCTGCTTGTGGTTTTTAAACTTTATTGTGTCTGATTGTGTTTTTTTTTTTAAAAAAAACTTTATATAGGCTTTAAAATGTATATATTTTGGATTAACTTGTAAAGATTATCCTGCTAGAAAAACGTGTAAGGGTCACAACCCTTTGTGAAACACAGATCTTATTTTATTTATTTATTTATTTATTTTTATTTTTTGCTTTCGACCGAGGGAAGGGAACCCATGCGCCACTACTAGCTTCCGAGTTGTCCTTCAAAGTGACGTCATCACTTCAGTCAGCGCTAGCAGCTGGGTGCATTATGGGTAATTGTTTACTGAGAGTTGATTTATGTGTTATTGCATTAAGATCTTTACGTTTTTGTGATAGTAAAGTTATGTGTGTTAATGTTCAAGTTAGATCAGATGTTCTTGGTTCATTTACTACTAATGTAAAAATGTTTCTCTCACCGTCATGGAGAGATGTGTAAGGCAATAGCGGGTTGCCTGAGTAATCACACTCTAGCTTCTGTAATGTAAGAGATAAATATAGCGGTACTGCTGCCTGTGGCTTTGTTCAACCAATGTTCTTCCTTTGAAAACACTCCGGGTCGTGCGGTGTATGGGACAGGAGTGTTTTTTCTGATCTCTTGTTAGGAATTAGCATAGCAGGCTGGAGATAATCAGTACGGAGATTATTTTTCATTGTTTCAATCAATTGGCATTCATAAAATTTAGGGATAATCTGCGTTCTCATGTATGGACGTGCGATGAACCGGAAACTACCGATATGCAATAATAATGTATTTATTTACAATATGAGAAGGATTTGACACACACATGCATTGTGATGAGGTCACGAGATACTATTGTAGCATGAACCTGTTAAAAATGTTTCTTAAACTTACCTAGAACGTATTTATGTAGCCTATTTACTGCAGAAAATGCTAAAAAAGTTTGCAGTAAAATAGTTACACTTGCAATGTTCAGCAAACAGACAAACTGCAGTTGCAAAGTTGCTCAGATCGCAGACTGATGCTTAATGACTGATGTATGTCAATCCTAGACATTAAAGTTTTATTTGCACATATTCAATGATCCATTTAAATACTTCTTGTCGTTTTTATTTATTAAAAGGCCTATGTCACTCTTTAGTGTGTCCTGTGGAGGTCACCAGATTTATTGATAAGGATAACTACAGGAAAACCACATCCAGCAAATGGAGCTGAGAGGAGCCTCTAACCACCAGACTTACGGTCAGAAGGTTTGAGGATGTTCTTTAAGGAGCTGTTGTAAATGTCTAAGAGCACTCATACACTATTGATCAGAGCCAGGGCTGTCCGAGTAATTGTATATATTGGGCTAAACGTGTTTAAGTGCTTTTGACACCGAGGTCATGAGAGTGCAACATCTTCAACAGCAGCCAACCTTCTCACCATGTTTCCATCCACGTACTGAATGTGAATTTTGGAGTTGCTATCGCATTAAAATAGCATGTAAACGTAGACTACTATACGTTATGAAAAAAAAGAGTCATAGGTTTCTTCGCTTGCTTATGCATAGGCTATATTTGCAAACGTTTATGTTTGATGCAATTAATCTAGGCTATCTGAAAGCAATAGCATATGTATTATTATATAATATACAGTAAATAATATAAATGTTGTATATTATTTTAATAGTAACTTTTAGTAATAGTAACAAAGCTGCGTTTACTTGAACAAAAATACTGTAGAAATTGTACTTTTTTGTTTTACAATTTAAAATGCTGAACTCTGTTAATATATTTTAACATGTAATTAATTCCTGTGATGCAAAGCTGAATTTTCAGATCTTCCGTGACTCTCCTGATTGAACTCGTTTATTAAAATGAACAAATATTTATCTGAGTCAATTCGTTCCTTTTGTTCGTTGAATGAACCAAATGACTCGAAAAAAGGTTTGTTCATTTTCACGAATGAGTTTGAAGAGGAGAGTCACGAACGCGCATCACAGAGCAAGGCGAGCATTTGAGCTTATAAAACTTAAACTTTGTTATTTATTTATTAAATGAGCAATCGTTTCGCTTGATAAGGCCCTTATTCATCGTCTGGAATCGTTTGAACAGTTTGCAGTTTGCACTGAAACTGTCTTTTGGACCTTGGACCGTTTGGACCCCATAGAAGTCCATTATACAGAGAAAAATGCTGGAATGTTTTCATCAAAAACCTTAATTTCTTTTCGACTGAAGAAAGAAAGACGTGGACATCTTGGGTGACATGAGGGTGAGTAAATTATCAGCAATTTTTTTTTTTTTTTTTTTAAAGTGAACTACTCCTTTAAGTCCTCGGTTAGAGAGAATTCCTGATTTCTTGTACTGTATGTGCACAGAATCATCACATAGTCTTGATCATCCAAAATTCAAACCGTCTCAGTCATTAAAAATGAGAAATCTACAAGTGTCACTAGACGGCATGTGCTGACAGCAGCCTGATCACTGTGTGTTTGACGACTGCTGCTGATAATGATTATCTGTCAGTGTGTGTATGGAATGTTATCGGACAGGCCGGGGAAAGGCCCCCTTTAGGACAGGACTCGGCCCTGTGTGTGTCAGCTGGGATCAGGGCTTGGGATGCCGGTGTCCAGGTCACAGTGCTCTTCTCAGCTGCTTTAGACAGACCCAGCGCTGGCTTTCACGATCAATGACTTCAAACTGTGTTGTGCAACACTGAGTCTCTCATTAACACTGATGAGGATCTGAGCACATTTCCATCTCACATGTGACAATGGAAACTGGACAACAAGAGTCAAATGGATATGGCCTCCGATTTAGAGTTCATGAAATGACACACACATGACTCATCATAAATCAACCTGTCAGACGTCTATATATTTAGGATACCTGTCATAAATATAAACATTAGGCTATAAAATATTAGATATGATATAAAGGCCTTCTGTTAATTTTTTTAAAAGAAATGAATTATTCAAAAAGTGAAGATAAAGGGTTAGTTTACATTACCCTGAACTCTCTCTGAACTTTGACGTATCAGGTGCACGATTTTCAGCAAATCAACGATCAGAGAATTCGGTTAGAATGATGTTGTGGGCCTTATACTCCTTTCCTGTCATTAATATGCAGTGGTCTAGTCATCAACAGACAATTAAATGATTGAAAGGGGGGAAAAATTGATTTTGGCGTGACATTTCTTGAGTGTGCGTGAGATTGATGCTGATGAGTGAGAGTTGGCAACCCTGTAGCACAGTTTGCATCTATTCAAAACAGCCCAGCCTCACTTGTCTTTTACATGCAGATCAATGCAAAAGCAGCCAGCATCTCAGTAAACGAGTTATGTCAGGTGATCATCCAAGTGAACAGACTTAAAAGATTTTTTTTAAATGAGTATGTATTTTATGAAGTGATGTGCTTAAGGTGTAATTTTAGTGATAAATTAGTTGTAATTAAAAGAGATGTTAAAAGTCAAAAGTCTCTCTCTCTCTCTTTCTCCTTTGCTGCGCTGTTCCTCTCATAGAAATTGGAAACTGTGTAAATATTACAATGCAAACAGGAAAGGAATTATGATTGGCTTTTGTTCTGTACGTGATTTGCACTGTGTTTAGTCTAATACATTTTTTAAAACCCCTGGTTCCTTATGTTGTTTATGAAAAGAATCTGACTAAAATAAAAATAAGAATAAAATAAAAAAAGACAGAGTTTAAACTATTACAAATACAGCATATATTTGAAATCTTATAGAATTTATTAACAACACGCGTTTTTCCACAATTTAGACTGCAGTCGTTATTTATTTCAAAGGGTTCAAATCATGCAGCGTCACACTTGTTGAAGAAATGTAAAGGGAGTGAGCCGCCATCTTGTGGTAAATATAAGAAGTGTGGAGCAGGAGCAGTTTCCCAAAGGCGCACAATACATAACAGCTATTTAAACTAAAACCTTAAGTGCAGTTGCTGCCTCTTAAAATATTTTGAAGTTGGGAACGTCATGTGAATGATTTTATACACTTCATAAATGCAGTATTCTCGAGTATTCTACTCGCGTAGGCCATTCAAATAAAGATGGGAGAGTGTGGTGGCGCCTGTGGTGATAAGAGGAATTACGCCACTCGTCACTTCCTGGTTTCCAAGCGGAAATAGCGGAGCGTGTTTGGTTACTATGATGATACCTCCACTACAAAGATGGCGAAAACGGGATAGAAACATAACGTTAGACAGTAAAAGAAAGGATAAAAAGAATCCCTGAGAGTATCGTCGTGGAAAATCCCATCTCTCTTGTAATTTTCCAGTGTTGTTTTGACAGCTGCAGTGTGTGACACTATGGCGAGTGTTGATGATGAGGAGTGCACGCTTGTAAGTCATGAAATACTGTCGCATAACACTCATAATAATCATAATGCAGCTGAGCATGAACATGTTTTGTAGAAATACTTGTAGAGGGGATGGTGAAGAAATACCAATTAAAACAGCATTCTCACTGAAGCTTTTGTTTCATACATTTTGATTAGAAAACGGGAAAAAGACTAACATGATGAAATAATAGTCAGAAAATTATATTTTTATTGGAACAGTTTATTGAGCCTTTAGGCAAAATATGTTAAAAAAAAGAGAAGAAACTGCGCGTGCTTCGTGTTTTGTATCATATTTCATGCATCAGTCTATTATGGCTCATATCGTGACAGAGAACATGGAGCTCATACTATATGGAGTTTTATTCCCAAACTGATGTAAATATAAAATTGGGTGCAGGTTTTGTTATTCATATGGCCAAAAGTAAGATGAAATTCTGATTGCTTTTACCAATGAGATCTTTATAACAGTATAGAAGATTACTGACATTCTGTAAAATGCATATAAATATCAGTTGTGATTATATCACCCAATAACATCTCTTTGTAAGATGATTGGCCTACTAAAATGCTTCATTTTTTTATTATCAAAGCTCTAGATTTAGTGTGTTGGCAAAACATACTCCATAATGAAATAATAATTGAGAGATGAACAAATATACATGTGTTCCTCGAAAGCTGGATCATATTTGATGATATTTTAATGATCAAAAAAATTATGTATGGATTATTAAAATGTTCATCTTGAAATATAAACAATATAAAAGTTATTCCTACTTTTAACGTTACTTTACAATTTTTTTATTTATTTTTTTTAAGAGGGAGGATTTTTTACAATTATATTAAGAGGCTTTTACTTGTATAAATCAACGGATTAAACTTTCAATCAGACGGCATGTAGTCGTTTATATGGAACAGGTTTTTTTTTAGCAAAGTTTTGATCATGTTAATAAAGTAGAGGCCTTAGAAAATTATGTATAAAATATAATAAAGTATGCTTTATAATTAAGTTTGCAGTGTGCATTATATGTGCAATTTTAATAAATTGATAGTTGATTTTTATCTTTGAAATTGTGTCTAATAATATATGCTTTGTCGATATATTAGGATAATTCAAATGTAACGCATATTAGGACTGAGTAAAAGTCTGTTTTATTGTCATTGATTCAACTAAGCTGCTATTTTCAGTTAACCCTTCTGAATTTATTGCCAATTTCAGGCCTTGATCTTATACTACTGCCAGGAAAAATACTCCAGTCATGTTGTGGATGTTTCTAGTGAAGCTCAACGGAAATTCAGTCATGATCCAATCTTCACATTCCTCCATGCTTATGGGCTGATCATGCAAGGTGAGGAAACCCCACCGTTTACTATCTTTTTCAGTGATGGGGAAAGTTCCTTTTAAAAGCACACAATATTGCTCTACTCCCTAAAAAACTAGCTAATTGCGTTACTTACTTACTTTTAATGGAAAGTAGCCTAATGCATAAGCATGAAATAAAATAAAAAGTTGTATTTCTGGCAAATGTTAAACCCAAAAATACAACTGATGCTGGTTGGCAATATTATAAGGGCAACATGGCAAATTTAGTACGTCCAGATTACATTTATATTACACATAGAGCATAATTATTAGCGGTTGTGAAGTTATTACTTATTCAAAATAAGTACTTACTCAAAAGAGTATGTGATTTCGGACGCAGCCTCTTCAGCAAATGATGTTCAAAGACATTTTTTTCTTATTCGTATGATATAAGAACTCATATATTTTGTTGTACATTTAAAAGCGATGCTTTACTTGGAAAAGGCAATCTGATCATGTAACTTCCAACACTGTTTGTCTTCATTTTTTATAAATTGAGAAATGGTGTAATACCCTTTGCGTCTGTGTACCTTGTTTTTTTATGGTTGCAGATCAAGTGTTAGATGCTATTCAGGAGCTGGAGCAACTGAAGGCGAGAGGAGACGTCTCTCTCTGTGTGCTCATGGCTTTGGTTTATGCCCACAAGAAAAGACCAAATCCTGGTAGGTCATTTACGTCTTGTTTCTTTAAAATAATTTGTGTTGCATGGGATTATATTTGCATACTGGGTTGAAAAGACACTAGAATGAATAAATAATGACTTGCCTGCAGACCGTGATGTCATCCAGGAGTTGGATGGAAGGGTGAAGGAGGAGAGGAAGACGGCGAGTCCTAAAGCTCTGTATTACGCTGGCATGCTACTGTGGCTCCTGGGTCGCAATGACAAAGCCAGAGAGTATGTGGACAGAATGATCAAGATCTCCAACGGCTCTAGAGAGGTGAATTTTTCTAATGTGTCTAACTGAGGGAGCTTTTCATGATGGGAAAAGCCTGATCAAGTTGCCCGTATCATAGTGGTCAGTGGCATAAGTCTGATCGCAGGATGAAAATGATATGCAATAAGATGCATATTGGGTGAAATTTGGTGAATGATGGTTTAAAGGGATAGTAATACATTTTTGGTATGTTTTAGCTTACCTCAAGGGCATCCAAGATGTAGGTGTCTTTGTTTCCGCAGTAGTTTCAATTTTGATATTTTTAGGTCAAACCGTTCTTGTCTGTCAGTCATATAATGGAGGTCTATGGTCACCACCTCAAAGAGCATGCACAGAGAAGTCCAAATTAAACATGATTTAATGACTCGTAAATGTAAGTACACATTGATGGCCTAAGACACGAAACGAGCTGATTGTGTGAGAAAACGAACAGAATTTATATCGTTTTAACCTCTTGTAACCACAGCCACAAAGCACCAGCACCCTCAGATCACTTGTTAAAAAGGTAAAAACGATATAAATACTGTTCGTTTTCTCACACAAACCGCTCGTTTCGTGTCTTGGGCCAACAATGTGTACTTACATTTACGAGTCATTAAATCATGTTTAATTTGGACTTCTCTGTGCATGCTCTTTGAGGTGGTGACCATAGACCTCCATTATATGACTGACAGACAAGAACGGTTTGACCTAAAAATATCAAAATTGAAAATACTGAGGAAACAAAGACGCCTACATCTTGGATGCCCTTGAGGTAAGCTAAAACATACCAAAAATTAATTTCAAAGTGAACTATCCCTTTAAGTAAAACTTCAGGGGGCCTAAAAATAAAACCATTAAAAAAACTTGAAATACTTGAAATAAAATGAATGTTAACTTACAATAAATAAAATGTCTTGATGTACTAAAATAACTAAAACTGAAATAAAAATTACAATAAAACTATTAATAAAACTAAATAAAAACTATTCAGACATAAAATGAAATGTTACTTGTTTAGCTGTTTACATATAATATTGGGATCATTTTTTTGTAGGGAATTGTTCTGAAAGGCTGGATTGATCTGCGATCGAATAAAGATGCAAAGAAGTCTGGGAAATACTTTGACGAGGCCCTGAAGGAGAAAAGTGATATCTTTGCTCTGATGGGGAAGGTAACTCTATTTCTGATGACCATTTTAATAATTCAGCACACAAAAACATACAGATTGATGCACATTTTTTATTTTCATTTTTCAAAAGGTTTACAACTTAAAGGCGACATGTGTAATTTTTTAAATGTTAAAATACATTGTACATGGAATTACAAGATTGCTCACTACTGCACTATGTTGGTTTGTCTGACTGTTTAATAATAAAAAAAAAATAAAAAATAAAAATAATTCAGCAAATAATAAAAAAAATACATTGTATATACCATGTAAAATCAATTAAAAGGTAACATTCAGTGGCTGATGTCCTGAAAAATGTTAGAGTGAATCTCAGCATAATCACTTCTCACAAAATAAAAATAGAAACCTAAGAAATTATGATGCATTATGAAAAATTAAGGATTTTTTTTTTACTATTTTCATGACAATAAAAAAAAGTTTGAGCATGAATTAAAGGCAGTACAACAAATGCACTATTTTTTTTTTTTGCAAAAGGTTTTCTTTTGTAATGTTCTAATTGTGTCTTTCTGTCAGGTACACTATTATGAATATCGTCAGAATTATTCTGGAGCTTTAGAGACCATTAACCAGGTGATCGTGAGTTACCCGTCCTTTCTACCTGCCCTGGTCAAGAAGATGAAGCTGCTGTTGACTCTACAGGACTGGGAACAAACTGTTGATGCCGCACAGAGGTAAGACTCCATAACAGCGCAGATCTTCATGTTATTTGATGTTATGCTTCGGGTAATCTTCATGCTTTTTAAATACACTCCAAATGCGCTCAAAGGCTTTCAGAGGTGAGCTGCATTCAAGTGCAAATGGAAATTAGATGAGATTCCACGGATCTGTGTGAGAGACTGGATCATTGTTTCTCTTACCCTGTAGGATGAGAGCCAGTGAGCGACAGAATAAAAGGGTCTTTTAGGCTGATCACTAAGAGCGGTGCGAACGAACTCCACGCCGAGACCTCAAAGGGTCTGTGTGAAAACCAGTTCTCTCAGGTGGAGCTGGATGCTGTCAAGCTACTTTGTTTTGCTCTGAAATGGCTAAAAAGAGTGATTATGCTCCTTCTGAGTACCTAAAATTTAGATACATTTGTGAGATTTATCTGTAAGAAGTAAAATAATCAAGGAATGTTTTCCACTAAATTAATGAAATAATTATATTTAATAATTTTAAGTTTAAATGCATGAGTATAATAATAGGTAGTAATGAACGGCTATACTTACCTCATATATTTTTATTAAAACATTTTAATATTTAAAAATCCCATGCAAGAACTTCCACACCTATTGCTTTGAGAGACTTAAAACAAACTGATTTGCTTTGAAATTATTTATTGAATTAACTGATTCACAGAAATAACGCCAAAAATGTCTGTCAAAAGTTTTTTTTTGTAACATGAAAACAATATAATGGATTTCTCCTGCAATTAAAACAGATGACAGGCAGATCAGTCTGAATAAAGCAGATGCTGTGTGTGTGAGTTACTAAAAGGTTCAGTCAAAAAAAAACATGCAGAGATGTTTATTAACAATGTGGTGTGCATTTCAGAATAAAGTAATGATTATTATGGATATCCAAAATGTATATCTAAATGTTAAATAAAGACATGGATGCATATATCTGTTTTACACATAAACATACTTTAGTCTAAATTTCCTGATCTTCTAAATTTCCCAGGCTTCTCCAACGAGACAAAAATAACCTGGAGGCTCTGAGGATGCTGGCCCTGCACTCTCTCTGCAGGGAAGGAGACATTGCAGAGGTATGACATTACTAACGAACGTGTTTACACAGATCAAATGCCAGAAGCATCATTTATAGATAGTCTCAGTATGATTCACAAATACTTATTTAGTGGATTGCAAATAAAAAAAGAGAGCGTTGCTTTGGATTTTGTTACTTTCTTGTTATCACATTTCAGTGTGGCTTAAAGGGATAGTTCACTTTGAAATTAATTTTTGGTATGTTTTAGCTTACCTCAAGGGCATCTAAGATGTAGCTGTCTTTGTTTCCGCAGTAGTTTCAATTTTGATATTTTTAGGTCAAACCGTTCTTGTCTGTCAGTCATATAATGGAAGTCTATGGTCACCACCTCAAAGAGCATGCACAGAGAAGTCCAAATTAAACATGATTTAATGACTCGTAAATGTAAGTACACATTGATGGCCTAAGACACGAAACGAGCGGTTTGTGTGAGAAAACGAACAGTATTTATATCATTTTTACCTCTTGAAACCACAGCCACATCCAAGTGATCTTAGAGTGTGGGCGCTATGCTTAAGTAAATAAGAACCTTCTATTCATCAACAAAATCCTAAAAAAAGGATGTTTCATGAATTTTACTTGATATTTAGCAGCACAAATCAGCATATTAGAATGATTTCAGTAGGATCATGTGACACTGAAGACTGGAGTAATGATGCTGAAAATTCAGCTTTGCATCAAAGGAATAAATTACATATTTAAAGAAATATTTAAATAGAAAATATTTATTCAATATTTCACAGTAGTACTGATTTAACTGTATTTTTGATCAAATAAATGCAGCTTTTGTGTAGTAGTAGTGCATTTTTTTTTATTATTATTATTTTTTAAATGATTCTCATTCATTTTCTTTTCTCTTTCTCTCAATTTCTGGAGTTCCAGTAATGCCTGATGATTACCAGTGTCGAAAGCTGCAGATCTAGCAGAAAGATTTTTAATAATTCTCTTTCTCTTTTTTACAGTCTGTAAACCAACTATCAAATCTGATCAGTAATCTGGACATTCAAGAACTGAACAATCCGGAGCTCTTCTACAGGATGTCTTTAGCGTTCACTCGAGTGGTAAGAGACACTCATCTACACAAACAGATTAAAGTCATCCCCACTTAAGATTCAATTTCACTTTGAATCACACATCAGCTGGCTTTTGCCACATCCTGTTATATATACACTTCATATAAATGTGATTCACTCCTATATGACATTAGAGGGACATCTAAGGAGAAAAGACACACAAAGATTCACAATGACCTTCTGACATCTGGCATGCGTAGAATGAAAACAATAAGCAATGTGCTAATGCCTTATTCATTCAATGGGAAATAACGCATTTTGTGAAAAGTTCCTGTAGGACAAAATATGTGATGCTGCAGGTAGATGTAATCTTGTGAATATTTGATGTCTCTGCAGTGTGGACGAGCTGAGAAGATTCTTCAGCACACTCATAGGATGGTGGAGCGGGCGTTTACACAGGCCTCGGGCGACTCTGAGCTGGCCACAGAGATGGGCTACCAACTGGTTCTGCTGGGAAGGGTGAAAGAGGCCATGAAATGGTACAAGACAGCAATGACTCTCGATGAGAGCAGCGTCCCTGCTTTGATGGGTGAGAGCAGTTTGAAAGCCTTAAGGAAAAATATATGAACACTTACTGTATATAAACTATAAAATTAGAGCATGGGTCACATTCAGAGTTGGCATACAAAATGTTAAATGACCCCCATGTCATCCAAGATGTCCATGTCTTTCTTTCTTTAGTCGAAAAGAAATTAAGGTTTTTGATGAAAACATTCCAGGATTTTTCTCCATATAATGGACTTCAATGGGGTCCAAACGGTTCAAGGTCCAAATGAGAGTTTCAGTGCAGCTTCAAAGGGCTTTAAACGACACCAGACGATGAATAAGGGTCTTATCAAGCGAAACGATTGCTCATTTAAAAAATAAATCAATTTTTTTAAGTTTTATAAGCTCAAATGGTCACCTTGCTCTATTCTGAGCGTTCGTGACTCTCCTGTTCGAACTCGTTCATCAAAATGAACGAATCTCTTCCTGAGTCAATTCGTTCATTTTGTTCACTGAATGAACCAAATGACAAAAAAAGATTACTTTTTTTTGATAAACGATTTCGAACAGGAGAGTCACGAACGCGGATCACAGAACAGAGCAAGGTGACCATTTTTAGCTTATAAAACTTTAAAAAAAATATTTATTTTTTAAATGAGCAATCGTTTCGCTTGATAAGACCCTCATTCATTGTCTGGAATCATTTAAAGCCCTTTGTGGCTGCATTGAAACTCTAATTTGGACCTTGAACCGTTTGGACCCCATTGAAGTCCATTATATGGAGAAAAACCCTGGAATGTTTTCATCAAAAAGCTTAATTTCTTTTCGACTGAAGAAAGAAAGACATGGACATCTTGGATGATGTGGGGGCAAGTTTTTTTTTTTCTTTTTTAAGTGAACTACTCCTTTAAAATAGCAGAAAAGAGCTTTGTGTTTGGTGTGTTGTTTGTGCAGGGATCATCAGGTGTCAGCTCATGGAGGGACACTTAGAGGATGCAGAACAGCAGCTGGAGTTCCTCACAGAGATCCAGCAGTCCATTGGCAAATCAGGGGTGAGAGAGCATTTACATCACACACTATCTTACTTTAAAAATCAACATGAGCTCTCGAACAATGTTGCACAGGCTGTTTCCAAAATTCTTTTCACAGAATGAAGAGATAAAGTATTTTTGTAGACTGTTTATCTTTTGACTCATATTCAACAGAGACCTGGTTTATTAATCCACTTATGCTGTGTTTACCTGTTAAAGTCATCCAAAGTACATAACATGGGCCTGTTTACACAAACTGAGGCCCTTGTCGGGCAGTTTAGCACGCATTTACACAAATCTGCTTAGCAAAAAACAGCTGCCACGTTGTATTTCTAGAGGAACAGAATTTAGTAAAAACGAAACAAAAACCCTTAAAAAAACATTTCCCTTTTATTTTGAGCTTTAACTGAGCAATTAAGACATTAGTGAACCACATGATGATCTACCACATGACATATTAAAGCACATGCATGATCTTTTAAGGTGTGTTTGTGTGTGTTAGGAGTTGCTGTATCTGCGAGCACTGTTGGCTGTGAAAAAGCATCGGCCCCCAGATGAGGCGATCAACTTGTTAAACGACACGGTGGACACGCATTTCTCCGCCCTGCAGGGTCTGCCTCTCAGCGTCGAGTACTTTGAGAAGCTCAACCCCGACTTCCTGCTCGAGATCGCCAAGGAATACTTGGCACTGTCTCCCGCCAAGGTCTTCCCTCCCATGCGCTGCCTAACAAGCCATCAGAACTCTAGTAGATGTTTAGCAAATACCTTGCAAAGCAATACCAAATACACTGATTTCACGCAGCCGCCATTTTGAAATCGAAAGCAAGGCTCCGGTGGGAAGAACCCCGGAAGTAAAAATAGACAGCCTTGGACTACCAACCTGAAGCTGCGTATACTCTGAGATTTCTATTAATTGCCTGTCAACCAATCAGAACACTCTAGTAACTGCCTTGCAAGGCAATAGCACCCACCCTTAAAGGGATAGTTTACTTTGAAATTAATTTTTGGTATGTTTTAGTTTACCTCAAGGGCATCCAAGATGTAGGCGTCTTTGTTTCCACAGTAATTTCAATTTTGATATTTTTAGGTCAAACCGTTCTTGTCTGTCAGTCATATAAGTCTATGGTCACCACCTCAAAGAGCATGCACAGATAAGTCCAAATTAAACATGATTTAATGATTCGTAAATGTAAGTACACATTGATGGCCTAAGACATGAAACGAGCGGTTTAGAACATATCAAAATTTACATATCAAAAATTCATTTCAAAGTGAACTTTCCCTTTAACATGCCTAGAAACACCCTAGTGATCAGGCAGAATTGCCTTCATTCGGAGTCTTTCATGGTTCCTGTTTCTGTTGTAGTTTGTTGACTGATGTTCTCTCTCCAGCCTCCTGCTCCAGGTCAGCCTCCGTCCCCTCAGCTGCAACACTGCGCGTCTGTGCTGGACACAGTGCTGAAAGTAGTCCCTGGTCTGCTGCAGGCCGGCTTTCTAATGGCCAAAGTCCGATTTCAGTCAGGTGTGTGCTTTTCTGATAAGTCTGATTTTTATTGGATTCTTTTATTTTACAAGCTGAAATCAAATGTCATGACTCTCAAGCTTTTCACTTCCAGGCAGATATTTTATTATCTTTGAGATATTGTTATAGCATATATATATATATATATATATATATCAAATTAAATTAGTTTTTATTTTTGTATCTTATGTTTTCATATAGTTTTGTTGCCATTTTTACATTTCTTTGACATTTTTATTAGTTGTTTTTGTTTTTAATATATGTGTGTGTGTACATATATATATACATATATATATATGTGTGTGTGTGTGTGTGTGTGTGTGTGTGTATATATATATTTTTTTTTTGACATTTATATTAGTTTTTTTTTGTTTTTTAAATATGTGTATACATTTTGTTTAATCATTTTTCATTTGTTATTTTAGTACAAGTTAAACTAAATGGAAATGAGACTTTTGTTTTTTTCTTTTGACGTTTATTTTATTTCACTTTACAAAAAAAAAAAAAAAAAGTCATTTTGACATTGTTGCATGACAAATAAGCAAATAATTTCCTGGTGTGTGTATCATTATCATAAAGAAAGAAAAATCATGTACACAAATTGCAAAGTGTTTTATCCATTATTTTGTTTTATTTGCTGGTTAATTTAAGTTGAATAATAATTGTTACAGTAATAATTTTGGGTACAAAGTGAAAAAAAAATACATTCTTTTGCAATGCAAAAATAATGTTACAATGCAAAAATAGTCCTAAAATCAGCTTAATAACTATTCTTCATGCAAAATATTATTATTTTTTTCCCCCTTTTTTGATCAATTCACCCAGTTAGTCAGGCTTGTGCTCTCTTCATTTGTTGTCAATTCAAGTAACCTTTATCTATATAGCACTTTATACAATACATTTTTCAAAGCAGCTTCACATTAATAACAGGAAAATAAAATTCAATGATGTAAACAGAATTAAATTCTGCTATTAAGCAGCTATTCAGTTGAAATCAGTTCATTTCAGTTCAGTAACTAAAGTACATCAATTATGACATGAGTCCAGAAAACAGTGATGTCATCTGAGTTGTCCTCCTCCAGGAGACATGGAGGCGGCCCACAGCAGTCTGCAGCATTGTTTGGATCAGAACCCGGCTCATGCTGATGCCCATCTCCTCATGGCTCAGATACATCTCATGCAGGGCAACTTCAAGCTCTCCGCCCAATCTCTGGAACTCTGCCTCAGCCACAACTTTGAGGTGATGCGTCACCACTTCCAGCCATCTTGGACTCTCTTAGTGCTGAATCAAACCTGTTTAAATGTATCATTGGATTTGATGGGACTGGTCTGTTTTTCTTAGATCCGCGAGCATCCTCTGTATCACCTGATAAAGGCTCAGGCTCAGAGGAAGATGGGGCAGCTTCAGGAGGCCATTCAGACGTTGCAGATGGCCATGAGTCTGTGCGCTGTGAAGAGAGCAGGCTCTTCAGCCAAAAGACAGAGCAAGAGAGTTGAGCTCAACTCGGCCGACTGCGTATCTGTGTTTCTGGAACTAGCTGAGGCTCTGTGGCTCAATGGAGAACAGGTTAGTGGATAGCTAATGCTACATTTTTCTATATATTCTAATTAGGGCTGTCAAAACGATTAATAAAATAAAATAAAAGTTTGTGTTTACATAATATATGTGGGTGCACTGTGTGTAATTATTTTGTATATATATAAAAACACACATGCATGTATATTTAAGAAAAAAAATATTATTTATATATAAAATATTTATATATAATATAAATTAGATATAAATCCAGAATATACATGAAAATACTATAAAATAATACTAAAATAATGCACTGTGTATAATTATTTTGTATATATATAAAAACACACATGCATGTATATTTAAGAAAAAAAATATTATTTATATATAAAATATTTATATATAATATAAATTAGATATAAATCCAGAATATACATGAAAATATTTATTAAATATATACAAGCATGTGTGTGCTGTGTGTATTTATATATATCTAAATTAATTATACACAGTGCCCCCACATATATTATGTAAACACAAACTTTTATTTTGGATGCGATTAATCGCGATTAATCGTTTTGACAGCCCTAATTCTAATCATTTGTAAATTACTTTATTTAGCTCGTTGTTTCTGCCTTACATTAATATAATTGTTTAAATGAAAACATTATTAGCTAACTGTGTGATTTGTATATGTACATTTATGAAATTCATATCTTGGACACAGTCACGTGTTATAAAAGATCACTCTAAAACCATATATGGTTACAAATGAATGTGAATTGAATCTGTTTACATAAGAAAAATTGTGTTTTTCAAATCATGTCTTTTCTACATCTGCTCATTATTATGCATGGTTTGTCAGTAAAAATTTATATTATTTTGCTTGTACCATGTTTTTGGGGATTAAAAGTTGTTTTGTCTTCCAGCACGAGGCAGCTAAAGTGATGCAAGATGCCATTAATGAGTTCACGGGCACTCCGGAGGAGCTTCGAGTCACCATAGCCAATGCAGACCTTGCTCTAATGCGAGGAGATACTGAACTGGCTCTGAGCATGCTCAGAAACATCACGCCAGAGCAGCCATACTATGTACAGGCCAAAGAAAAAATGGCAGACATCTACCTGAACCACAGGAAAGAGAAACGGCTTTACGTCAGCTGCTATAGGTAACGTCTTGAACTTTTGTCAAATGTTCTCCTCATGTTCACGACATGTATTATAGCTTACAGAATATGTTTGTCTCAGCATATAGGTGAATATCCAGGTCACATTTCCCCCTAATATCTCTTGAACACAGCTAATTCATTAGAATAATGAGTGTATTCTTAATATAGTATTGTATTGTAGTAGGTAACTCTGTACAGTAACTTTAATGTAGTACTCTCTCGCTCTCTCTCTCTCTCTCTCTTTCTATATATATATATATATATATATATATATATATATATATTAGGGCTGTGCAAAAGTTAATTGCGAAATAAAAAAATAAAAGTCTGTGTTTACATAATATATTTGTGTGTGCTGTATATAATTATTTTGTATATATAAATAAATATCTATGAATGCATGTATTTAAGAATTATTTGCACTTAAATTCTGTATATATATTTAAATACATAATCTATATTATACAAATATAAATATTTTATGTATGAATAACAATTTTTTTTAAATATATACATGGATGTGTGTGTATTTATATATACAAAATAATTATATACAGCACAAACAAATATGACATGTAAACACAGACTTTTATTTTGGATGCGATTAATCGCAATTGATTTTTGCACAGCCCTAGTATATACAGTGTGTGTATATATATATATATATATATATATATATATATATATATAATATAATATATATATATATATATATATATATATATATATGTAAATATTTTATGTATGAATAACACATTTTTTTTAAATATATACATGGATGTGTGTGTATTTATATATACAAAATAATTATATACAGCACAAAAAAATATGACATGTAAACACAGACTTTTATTTTGGATGCGATTAATCGCAATTAATTTTTGCACAGCCCTATATATATATATATATATATATATATATATATATATATATATATATTGCTTATATCCTCATGTTTCTAAAAATAGGCACCAGTATTTATCTTTAAGGCGAGACACTAAAGGTCAATGGGGTAATTTTTTAAACTAGCAGATATCACAATGAAATTTTCCCAGTTGATTACCTACATTAAGATGAGAAAAAAAATATAGTACAAGTTTTCTGTAATTTAATGTTTACATATGCAAATGAGGCATCATCTAATTAAATATGCACTAATTTGCATGTATTTAAAAAAACGAAATCTGAGTATTGGATAAAGCCAGGTTCAAAATAAGTTTTTCGTTGTGTTCACATATTAGATGAGAAAAAAATACTGAGGGATTTATGGATATCTACTTTTGTTATCCTGTAAATCACAATATACAGCCAATTGCCTTAAAAAATGATTTCCGCCATGTTTTTATTTTGGAATAAAATGTTATAAATCAGGCTAGAAATAATATATTTACAAATCCCTCTGTAAATGTCTTCATAATATAACTAGGTACTATACTGGAAAGTCTGGTGTATATAGGAGCGACTGAAGTGGAGATTTCAGAGTTGGAGTGTGAGAGAAAAGTAAAATCCCCCTTTTACCTTAATGATTGGTTGCTGATAAAAAGGAAATGACCATATTTGGATCTGACCGCGTTGTACAAGAGAAAGAGAGCTTTCTAACTTTGTTTGTGTGATGACAGGATGATTTATAACAACAACTTTTGAAGAATTTATGAGAAGTCTACAGACGCAAACAGACAAAGTGTAGTAAAATAAAGACCTAAATGTGTATTTCAGACTATTTTCACCACAAATCTGAAAGAAGACATGTTATTGAAGACAAATATCCCAAAATCTCAAAATTGACCAGTGAAAAAAAACTATACAAACTATATACAAACTATTAAAAAAACTATAGTTTGGCCTGCCGTGTCTCGCCTTAATATTTGATGATTTAGAGACCTGAATGAAATGCTGAACCTGCATTTTAATGCTCTGTATTATAGTGTCTAGAATGCTATTCACATGTGTTGACATACAGATACAGCTGTGCAAACAATCATCAAACACTCATATACTGTACATACACACTGGTCTTATTACTGTTGCATTACGCATTAACGTTTCTGTCTCATCAGGGATTTGGTGGACAAATTGCCGAGCCCTCATACCTTCCTGTTACTCGGTGATGCCTACATAAACATTCAGGAGGTGGGAGAGATTCTTGCTGTTTATTCTTTTGTTTACATTTGTGTGTTAGTGAAGATCTTTGTTTAGAAGCTCAAATATGGATTTCTTTTTTTTTATAAGATGTCTGCCTCTATCACCACACAAATATTTACTTCACAGCGTAAACAGTGAATCCTTATCTAAAGAATGGAAGCGTCGTTGAAATTCCAGATCTTGTTTTTTTTTTTATAGGAACATTACGTTTTTTTAGGGCTGTCAAAACGATTAATCGCGATTAATCGCATCCAAAATAAAAGTTTCTGTTTACATAATATATGTGGGTGCACTGTGTATAATTATTTTATATATATAAATACACACACATGCATGTATATTTAAGAAAAAAATATTATTTATATATAAAATATTTATATATAACATAAATTATATTTAAATCTATATACAGAATATACATGAAAATATTTCTTAAATATATACAAGCATATGTGTGTATTTATATATATATATATATATATATATATATAATTATACACAGTGCACCCACATATATTATCTAAACACAAACTTTTATTTTGGATGCGATTAATCGCGATTAATCGTTTTGACAGCCCTTTTTTTTATTTTTTTTTTACTTTTATCAACAAATACTACAGATGATGAACAGTGTAAAAAATAATATAAACGAAATAACTTGTGATTTTTTTTTTTTTATCACCACACAAATATTTACTTCACAGCGTAAACAGTGAATCCTTATCTAAAGAATGGAAGCGTCGTTGAAATTCCAGATCTTGTTTTTTTTTTTTTTTTTTATAGGAACATTATGTTTTTTATAGGGCTGTCAAAACGATTAATCACATCCAAAATAAAAGTTTGTGTTTACATAATATATGTGGGGGCACTGTGTATAATTATTTTGTATATATATATATAAAACACACATGCATGTATATTTAAGAAAAAAAAATATTTATATATAAAATATTTATATTTGTATATAACATAAATTATATATAAATCTATATACAGAATATACATGAAAATATTTCTTAAATATATACAAGCATGTGTGTGTATATATATATATATATATATATATAATAATTATACACAGTGCACCCACATATATTATGTAAAAACAAACTTTTATTTTGGATGCGATTAATCGTTTTGACAGCCCTAGCTTTTTTTTTTTTTTTTTACTTTTATGAACAAATACTACAGATGATGAACAGTGTAAAAAATAATATAAACGAAATAACTTGTGATTTTTTTTGCACACTATTTTATTTTATTTTGCATTATAGTAATGCGAATGGGAGGAAAATGTATTTCATTATCATAAAAATATTTAAGCAACTTAATATAATATTATAATTATTTAATTATCATATATAATTATTTTATATATTGAATACTGTTATATTTAAATGTTTTTTTTATGAGATTCACCAAAATATTTTGTCATGTCTGATCAGTCCTTCACTTTCATATAGGCATACTTGTTTCATTTTATTTTTATATTATTACATTGACATATGTGTCTGAAAATAATGTTTTCTATCGGCAGCCAGAGCTGGCTATTGAAGTATATGAACAGGCCTTAAAGAAAAACCCCAAAGATGGAGCTGTGGCCAGTAAGATTGGGAAAGCACTCGTCAAGACCCACAACTATGTAAAGGTAAGTACCATTTTCAAAATGAAAGCTCGTTACACACCTGCTCATTGTAAGAGGAGTATTTTAAAATGCAAAAACAGCTCTTATTTGGAGGGGATTGTCAATAAGAGTCAAACTAGCTTTCTTGTATCTTTTCCCTTCCCAGGCAATTAACTATTACGAGGCGGCGCTGAAGAGCGGGCATCAGAGTTTCCTGCGTTATGACCTGGCCGATCTGCTCATGAAGCTCAGGCAGTATGAACGCTGTGAAAAAATCCTGCAAGAGGCTCTCACGCATGATCCTGGTGAGAAATATCTCCGAAATGAAGTTAAAATGGCAACACCTCAGTCCAGGTACCCTGGAAAAGAGATTTTATTTGTTTTATTAGCACATTAAACTCAAAATGACCAAAAAGTGCTGTTTTAGATTAATGGAGATTTTAGCTTGTTTAGATTTGGCAGGCATCAAACACAGACATCTGATCAGGAATGAAACCTGTGCTTGAGGGTGTGTATTCAACAACCTGTTCCATAACTGACAAATGAAATTGGGATTGTCATAAAAGTCCTTTGGGTGTGTCATGGGAAAGCATGGGTGTGCTCTTTTGATTTATGATTGGATGGTGGTTCAGCTTAATATAATTTAAAATTAAATTCTTGTGTAGTGCAAAATGCAGTTGCTCTTATTCATGTGCGATCAATGACGCCTCTCCATCTTTGTTTTTCAGTTAATGAGCTGCTGTTACTTACCGAAGACTGTCGTTATCTTGTGCTTCTCGCCAAGGTTCAGAGCAAAGTCAATAAAAACGACGAAGCGTTGCTGTCCCTACAGAGAGTGAGTTGAATGTCTTTTCCTGTGAAACGGTGTTGTTATTGTTAACTAAAACTATATTTTCATATATAGATAAGTTTCAGTTAATTTATTTTGACCATTGAATGAACCAAATGATTCGGAAAAAGATTTGTTTGTTTTGATGAACGAGTTCGAACAGGAGAGTCACACAGAACAGAGCAAGGCGAGCATTTGAGCTTCTAAAACTTAAACTTTGTTATTTATTTATTAAAAGAGCGATCGTTTCGCTTGATAAGACCCTTATTCATCGTCTGGAATCATTTAAAGCCCTTTGAACAGTTTGCAGTTTGCACTGAAACTGTCTTTTGGACCTTGAACCGTTTGGACCCCATTGAAGTCCATTATATGGAGAAAAATGCTGGAATGTTTTCGTCAAAAACCTTAATTTCTTTTCGACTGAAGAAAGAAAGACATGGACATCTTGGATGGTTACGTCCTTTTTTAATTTTTTTCTAGGGATTAAGGAAGCAACATTTATAAAAACAGTGTGTGTATCTCAAAGTGCAGGACAGAACAAGAAAAAAACGTACTCGGTCAGAACTCAGCTCAGAAAGGATTTATTAATCCTCATTGCCATTTTTTCGTTTTTCTGGAAAATGTATTTGCCACAAGTACAAACAATAAATAAGAACAATAACAAACATAACATTTAACAATTACTTAAGGTGGGAAAATGAGCACGAGAGATACCCAAATCAAAGAAATCAATAAAACAAAACGAACTATCTAAAGGTTAAGTTTAACTAAACTAACTACCAAACACAAAATGTAGAAAATAATAATCTTCGGCGTCAAGACGCTCTAACTAAAACTATACTAACTACATAACAAAAACTTACAAAGTGGGCACTCTCCTAAACTAGTGTGTCTAACATCATCAACAATATCCTAAGTGCAAAGTGTATGTCGCGCGACCTACTAACCTGCTCTTTTCCCCAACTTTACACACTCCGTGTAAAGTGATCAGGTTGACATTACAATCTCAAAACACTAAGCAACAACCAAAATATTAGGCACACACCAAAAACTCATTGAAAGTAAATCAAACAAAAGTGAGCAAACAGCTGTCCAACATTTGAGTGAGCGCGGTCTTTAACGGCAGTGGTGAGATGTTATTGGAGGAGGCGAACCGAAACGTCACCGTCATGATGAGGATTGACAGCAGATTGATCCAACGGACACCTGAAACACACACTACAATAACAACAACACACCCACATCCATATTGCAACACTTAAATACGTACGAGTACGTAACACATGGGGGTGAGTAAATTATCAGCAAAAGTTTTTTCAAAAGTGAACTACTCCTTTAAGTTAAAGTACTAAAATGACTAAACTGAAATAAAAATGATGAAGGGACATCACAAAATTACTAAAAACTTAAAATATAAAAATAAAAGCTAATTCAAATATTGATAAATATGAAAATCACACTGGTCTGAAAGCTTTCAACTGCTCAGCTTAAATCCAATTTACAATTTCATGTTTCACGTACATTTCAACTATGCCACTCTGTCAAAAGGTCTTGGAAGGTGAGTAAATAATGACAGAATGTTGTGTTTTTAATTCCATGCCCGAAGCAATTGATTGACTTGTTGTGAAATTGTTCTCCGTGCTCAGGCGAGAGATGTGCAGGCGAAGGTTCTGAAGCGTGTTCAGCTGGAGCAGCCCGACTCGGTGCCCGCGCAGAAGCAGCTCGCCGCGGAGATCTGTGCTGAGATCGCCAAACACTGCAGCAGCCAGCGCGGCTACGAGCGGGCCGTCAAGTTTTACAAAGAGGCGCTTGTGTACTGTGAAAGTGACAGCAAGGTCAGTGTGGCCCGGATCAGTGAGTCCAGTGTGTTCCTCTGCAGCTGGATGGGTCCAGCCGAGCCTAGAGACGTCTGTCAGTGTGTGTGTGCGTGTGTGTGTGTGTGTGTGTGTGCGCTGCATTTGAACATGACACAGGCCTACATTTGCACTGCAAACCATCACCAACAAATGTATAAATTATATATTATTAAATGACTTTTTGTTTTATATATATGAAAACAAATGTATAAATTATATATTATTAAATGACTTTTATTAATTTATATATATATATATATATATTATTAAATGACTATATATATATATATATGAAAACAAATGTATAAATTATATATTATTAAATGACTTCATTTGTTATATATATATATATATATATATATATATATGAAAACAAATGTATAAATTATATATTATTAAATGACTTTATTTGTTTTATATATAGATGAAAACAAATGTATAAATTATATATATTAAATGACTTTATTTGTGATATATATATATATATATATACAATAAACAATATAACAAATAATGTTATTTATTTATTTACTGTTTATTTATTACTTATATTATGGGTAGTTATTACAGCAATATTTTTATTTATTTACTTGAAAATAAAAAATAATATTTAAGATTCCAATTTTTCCATTTAAACGATTTTTGAGATCATGAGAAACATCAGTCAAATGTGGAGATGTGTAATTGGCAGCACACTTTTTTCATGGTCAATGAATAAAGGACTGAGCCTAGACTTCTTCCCAGAATGTCTCGAGGACATTTGCCTTGCACTGTATATGGTTTCTTTTTTTATGTGCAAGTTAATAAATTGTGTTTTTTAAATGCATGCATTACTGCATAAAAAAATGCGAAACAAACTTTCGAAACTTAGAATATAATGATTCTTTTCAAAAGTACGTTTCAGTGTCCATCTGTGCAAGTAAATGTGTGTGTGTTTGTGTGTTTAATCAGGTGATGCTGGAGTTGGCTCAGCTGTATCTTACCCTGGATGATGTCGAGGCCTGTCAACAGCAGTGCAGTGCCATTCTGAAGAACGATCCGGTCAATGAGTCCGCCACGCTGGTCAGTTTCCCTAAGCAGATAGCCCTCTCTCATAACCTCACCACTGTGGACCAATCAGATCAATCCAGAGGCAGAATAAACATATCGAGTGTGTAGAGTTCTGGAAAATTCATATTTTTTTTATTCTATAGAGAAATTGATGTTTAAATAAACAAACCTTTCAAGTCAGCCTCTAAAAATGCCACAAGACAAGAAAAAAGTTTTTGTTTTAAAGTTCAATTCTGTTCATTTCTTTTTTACACCAACAAAGTCATATTCTCCCACAGCTCTTTTATCATTTTCAAACGTTTTTTGGTTGCTAGATGATGGCAGACCTCATGTTCCGGAAGCAGGACTATGAACAGGCTGTGTTTCACTTCCAGCAGCTCTTGGAGAAGAAACCAGGTGTGTCATTCATCTCAATTTGAGTTTTCAATCGGCAGCAGCCCCTCAGCTTTCCCTCCACACACTCAGAAGAGCCGCAGAGCAAACCCAAGAAACCAGGAAGCTCTAATGAACTCATTTGATCTCTTCCCCCAGACAACTACCCAACGCTGTCCCGCCTCATTGATCTGCTGCGCAGAGCCGGCAAACTGGAGGAGGTTCCAAGATTCCTCGAGATGGCTGAGAAACACTCATCGAGGGCCAAGTTTGAGCCGGGATACAACTACTGCAAAGGGCTCTACCTGTGGTAAGATTATCGAATAAGAAAATAGAGGAAGGGGGTTATGATTTTATTTTATTTATGATGATGGATCCAAAATTGGGGTTATTAAAATAAATAAAATAAAACACATTTTGTTTACCTTGATGTCATGTGACCTTTAAAGGACAGAGAACCATGAACATGTGAATGTGTTGTTAAATTATTGGTAAGATTATAGACTAAGAAAATAGAGGGGGGGTTTATTAATTTTTTTTTCTTTATGAGGATGGATCCAAAATTGGGGTTGACAAAGGGGTTCATGAGTTAATGAAACAAATGAAAACATAAAATTAAAATAGATTAAATAAAACACATTTTGTTTACCTACATGCCATGTGACCGTTAGATGACATCTGAGAACCATGAACATGTCAATGTGTTGTTAAATTATTTAAATATTAACTTAAAATCTCAGTTCAAAATACACAAGATACACTGTTCATAAGTTTGAGGTCAGTTGGGGTCATTTATTTAGTTTTTTAAGAAATTAAGACTTTTATTCAGAAAATATGCATTTAACCCCAATGCTGTGTTGAAAACCCTGTAACAAAATGGAAATATATCCCAAAAAAGTACACAAATTATCCTGAAATATTTGGGAGGTAGGAGCAAAGTCAGTAAGTTTTAGTCCAATGCAATAACATTAACTAACTTTTTCAGGAAAAAGAAAATTCTCTTCGGGTCAAAATGACCTGAACACAACATAAGGGTTAAATTAATAAAAAAAAAAATGTGTATTGTTAATTTTACAAAAGATTTCTATTTCAAATAAATGCTTTTCTTTTGAACTTTCTATTCATCAAAGAATCCTGAATAAATGTATCCACGGTTTCCACAAAAATGTGAAGCGGCACAACTGTTTGATAATAATAAGAAATGTTTCTTGAGCAGCAAATCAGCATATTAGAATGATTTTTGAAGGATCATGTGACTGAAGACTGGAGTAATGATGCTTACAATTCAACTTTTCATCACATTACATTTTAAAATGTTGAATACAATAGGAATTATGTTTTTGTTATCCACCATGCAAATAGAGAGAATCTCATGAAGAGTTTCAGTTTCAATTCAGGTTGATTGGGACAGTTTTATCCAGTCATCTCAATGGCAAAATTGTCCCAATCAACCTCAATTTACCCTAATTCTTTTTCAAATTTGATTTGAACATGAATATGGTTCTTCTGCTTCTCCAAGGTACACCGGTGAACCGAACGATGGGTTGCGTCACTTTAACAAAGCCCGGAAGGACAACGACTGGGGCCAGAATGCAGTGTACAACATGATTGAGATTTGCCTCAACCCTGACAATGAGACGATTGGAGGAGAGGTGTTCGAGAACCTGGACGGAGACATGGGGTGGGTCCAACATTATTGAGCCATGTGAGAAATGCATTTAAATAGATGTCCTAGATGTCCACGTCTTTCTTTCTTCAGTCGAAAAGAAATTAAGGTTTTTGATGGAAACATTCCAGGATTTTTTCTCCATATAATGGACTTCAATGGGAACCAAACGGTTCAAGGTCCAAATCACAGTTTCAGTGTTCTGCCTTTCTCTGTTCTGTGATGCCCGTTCTTGACTCTCCTGTTCGAATTCAACAAGCAAAATGAATGAAATGACTCGAAAAAAGATTCGTTCATTTTGATGAGCGAATTCGAACAGGAGAGTCAAGAATGCGCATCACAGAACAGAGCAAGTCGACCATTTGAGCTTATAAAACTTAAACTTTGTTATTTATTTTTGAAATGAGCGATCGTTTCGCTTGATAAGACCCTTATTCATCGTCTGGTGTCGTTTAAAGCCCTTTGAAGCTGCACTGAAACTCTCATTTGGACCTTGAACCATTTGGTCCCCATTGAAGTCCATTATATGGAGAAAAATCCTGGAATGTTTTCATCAAAAACCTTAATTTTTTTTCGACTGAAGAAAGAAAGACATGGACATCTTGGATGACATGGGGTGAGTAAATTATCAGCAAAAGTTTTTTGAAAAGTGAACTACTCCTTTAAAGGTTGTCTGAATTGGTATGATTTGAATTTGAATCAATACTTAGTTCACAATAATGTTGACTTTAAAAGCAAAGTTTTATATACACACTCTTTAGCTTGTGCTCAAATCTCACTTGGGTCCATTTGAGTTATGACTGGATCTCAGTCCAAATCAACTCATAGATAAAAAATAAATAAATCAACCCGGGTCAACAGCTTAAAAATGGTCTAAATGCGTGAGGAATCTGCAGACTTGACAACACTGACTCAGAATATGTTTACACTGTTAATATCCGTTAATCACAAGCTGTCCGTGCTAAATCCAGGTAAATTGGGTCTTATTAGGTAGAAGCTGTTATTGGGTTTTATTCAGTCTTCCTAATGATGCATTTGATTTGTTTGGAGTTCAGGAACTCTACAGAGAAGCAGGAGTCCGAGCAGCTGGCCGTCAGAACAGCGGAGAAGCTCTTGAAGGAGCTGAAGCCACAAACCCCAGCAGGACACGTTCAGCTGCGCATCCTGGAGAACTACTGCTATCTGGCCACCAAGCAGAAAGCCAACGTGGAAAGAGCTCTCAACGTCTTCATCGAGACCGCAAACAGTGAGGTGTGTGGGCATCACATGACGGATGTTGAATACACACACACACCCACACAAGCACAGCCCTTTTGTATTTGCATGCATCACACCTTCAAGGCAAACTTACACTAAGGTGCTTGAAGTACTTGAATTTTACTTTTCAAAATAAAAGTCCTGGAAAATCCTTGAAATCAGCCATATTTTTATGACAAGGTGCTTGAAAAGTGCTTGAATTATTGAAAGACAGTAAAATTAGTGTTTAATTTTATTGATAAAACAATCTTTTCACACAAAATGATACAGATATACTCTAGAGGCATTTTACATGGCTATGAGCGTGATATTGCTCATATAAATATTAGGGCTGTCAAACGATTAATCGCAATTAATCGCATCCACAATAAAAGTTTGTGTTTACATAATATATGCAGGTGCACTGTGTACAATTTTATATATATAAATACACACACACATGCTTGAATATATTTAAGAAATATTGTCATATATATGCTGTATATAGATTTATGTATAATTTATATTATATACTTATTATATATATATATACAAAATAATTATACACAGTGCACCCACATATATTATGTAAACACAATCTTTTATTTTGAATGCGATTAATCGCGATTAATCGTTTGACAGCCCTAATAAATATCCAAGTATATGTTAGCTTTTATTCTTCATGTCAATCATATATTCATGGAAATACATTTTTATTTATCATTAAATTTTAATGATATATCATTACATTTTTATAATTAAATTACAAAATATCATTAAATTATCATTAAATTTTTCGGTTTTATATAAGGGAAGCGATCCTTTC
This sequence comes from Cyprinella venusta, assembly GCA_038021265.1. NCBI lineage: Eukaryota > Metazoa > Chordata > Actinopteri > Cypriniformes > Leuciscidae > Cyprinella > Cyprinella venusta. Next base: position 35,432,530 of record CM075867.1, on the reverse strand, counting down.
AATGATTAGTTTCCATGTCATTGCATGTGCAGCACTTTATTATTTGTACCAATTTTTTTGTATTATTAGATTATTTTTTATTGATCTATTTCCCTTTTTTAGAATTAAAAATATAATAAAGATATTGTTTGCTAAGTGAGATCTCAGTCCTTGAAAACCAAGAAAGTAGTGCTTGAAAAGTTTTTTCAGTAAAAATTAATTTTATAGTATCTGTACCAACTATTTAGCAAGGAAGCATTAATTGACCAAAAGTCACAGTAAAGATAAAGATGTCCATTTCAAATACAGCAAATGCTGTTCTTTTGAAACTTCTACTTGTGTCTTTCAGTGCAAAAACCCCTAAGAAATGTTAATAGCCACAGATATGAGGTGAACCCTCTAACTACCCTCTGATATCTGTTTGTTCTGTGCAGAAAGATCACGTTCCTGCGCTGCTGGCCATGGCCACTGCCTACATGATCCTGAAGCAAACCCCTCGAGCCCGGAATCAGCTCAAACGCATCGCCAAGATGAACTGGAACATCATTGATGCGGATGAGTTTGAAAAGAGCTGGCTGCTCCTGGCCGACATCTACATCCAGTCGGGGAAATATGACATGGCCGGGGAGCTGCTGAAGAGGTGCCTACGCCACAACAAGGTGCTGTTTTTTATATTTTTTATCACAGGCATGGTATATTGGGGTGTAACGGTTCACAAAATTCACGGTTCGATACGGTACACTTGTGTTACGTATTTGATACAGCAAAAATATAGAAATACCAGAGAAATTTCCTTGATTTTAATTTTTTTAAAATGATATTTTTATTAAAACTAGCATCATTAAGTATGATATTTTTTAACTTTGAGCAATGATGGAGCTATACTAGGAGCATATAAAACAAAACCGCTCCTTGGACAAAATGAAATGTAATATTGCAGTACTTATAAACAAAGCTTTATTTTAGTTCAGATTAACTTTTGAGGGCAGCAACTGTATTCATAATGTCAAAATACAACCAACATGATGTTACTTGAAAGCATTATAGCCTACTATTCCTGCCAAACTCCCATGGTTACAGTTAGTAGTGTTATACAGTAAACCCAAGGTGAATGTTGCTGATCTGTGAACACTGGATAGTTCATTCCTGGTTTTGTGGATTCCTGGCGATGTTATTACTTCAGTTGCGAAATCAAGTTTTTTCTTTACAGGATTTCGCTGGAGGAATTGAATCTTTTCAGGATTTGAAACGAAACTTTAATACGTTTAGATGTAATTTTATAGATTGGTCCAAACTGATAAGCGGTCCGTCAACCACACAATAACGAGTAGCTCAGTTTCGTTCCATTACATTTGCTATTTTCACGCCAGCATCTTCTTTTACTGTCTATGGTCTCACATTACGAGCGCGCTTGCCACGTGCGACGTGCCGACATTTGAACTAACATTAACGAAATTTTGGTCGTCAGGAACCCAACTTTATGTATGTTTTGTAAAATTCCTTTATCTGTCAAACATTTTTTATTAGATTGTCCTGGACTTAATGCAAGCAGAAGGCGCTTTTATGAAGTTAATTCTTTGAAAGACATATTTAATGAGATTATGCTTGAAAAAGTTCTGGATTTTTTTTTTATCATATGTTAATTTAACAAAATATATTGTATAATATGACTTCTTGTTTATATTTGTTTAGTTTTTGTTGTATTTATATGATGTTTGAATTTTTGTAAATTAATTTTTGCCATGAAAATAGCTCTGACTGCTGACATGGCATAAAATAAAATAATCTGAATCTGGTCGTCAGGAAAAAAATGGTCCAACAAACCGTTTGGTTTAAAAATGCGTACCAAAAACCGAGCCGAAAGCCTCATACCGAACGGTTCACTACGAATAAGTGTATCGTTACACCCCGGCTAATGGTATATACCGTACATTTTTTGTTGGAAATTCAACTGAAAAATTTGGAAATATTACAACATTTAAATCCAAACATGTGGTAAAATGGCTCTTTTTAAATGATCCACTGAAATAAATCTTTTCACTGCAAAAAAGTATGTTCTTCCTCAGTATTTATGTCTTGTCTAACAGAGTATAAATATCGAAACATTCTTAAATCAAGATGCATTTATTTGAGATGCTACATGACGTCTTATTGTCTCAAAAATGATCAAAATTAGGTGTTTTTTTGCTCAAAACAAAACAAAAATCTCCCAGTAGGATAAGAAAAATAAGCTTGTTTGCTTTGTATTCATGACATGAACACGAACTCACTTAATTTTGAGACATTTTAGTGATTATTTTTAACTTGATGGACAAAAGACAAAAGTGTGCTGACTCTAGAACATCACAACTTGCTGGCAAACTCTTCATTTGACATGACATGATGAAGTAATGTAACACTGATGTCAATAACAGGCGATTGAATCCTGTTTTACAATAGTCCTGCTGCAAGGCGTATGAGTACATGGGTTACATTATGGAGAAGGAGCAGTCGTTCAGAGATGCCGCCATGAATTATGAATTGGCCTGGAAGTACAGCAATCAAACCAACCCAACGATCGGTAAGATTAAAGCACCTCCCGTGTGTGTGTGTGTGCGTGCATATCCCTCGTTGACATCAGCCTCCTGTTTGTTTAACAGGCTACAAGCTTGCGTTCAATTACCTGAAGGCCAAAAGACACGTGGATGCTATAGATGTGTGTCATAAAGTGAGTACGCAATCTGAATTTGTGAATGAGATACTGTACTGAGAGTTTATAATTCTGGCATCATAGATCACAGACGCAATCTAATTTGGAAGAATTTTTGCTTGGGTTACAAAGTATATTTGCTTTGCTAAATATATTTTGCTTTGAATCTTAAAATATTGTGAATAACTTTTGGTTCATGCATGGTTTTGAACCTTTTTTTTAAATGTCTATGGAAGACGAATAGGAAAATTACTTGCAAAAGCCAAGGCTGCTGCAAAAGTGGACCGTCACTGTTGTGATTCATATGCAAATATGATTGCATCTGTGTTTGTCTGAATGTCCCTCAGGTTTTGGACGCACATCCCAATTATCCACGGATCAGAAAAGACATCTTGGACAAAGCAAGAGTGGCTTTAAGATCGTGACATATTGAGCGGTGTGCTGTTGCTCAATCCTGATTTCATCTATAATTTCATATACATGCACTTTATAAGAAATGTTTTGATACGACTACATCCAGTGTTGATTCAGAATTAAAACGAGCATTGATAATGATGTAATATTTCCCATTATGTACACAGAAACAAATAAACATTTCAAAACACTAATGCCACTTTCTGTGTGCAATTTCTGTTTTGCTAAAATGTGCAGTTACAACAGAGCACAGTGTACTATATCCCACAATGCAATGTGCTTGACCTTGCGTTTCCAATGTGTTTTGACTCTTTATTTGATCAGACTGGCAAATGTTACAATTCTTTTGCCTAAAGTTGAATAAGAAATGCAACTTTTTATTTCCAAGATGATAATTACTTGCCATTCTTATGCCACAGTGAGGTCATGTGACAACAATGTAGCATACTACTCGTTGGACACGACTACACAGTATGCTGGATAATGTCTACTCATGTTTTGAAACGATAAACACTTAAAACCGTTTTAAATAAAGTGACGATGTATGGGTTTGTATTGGGCCGATCAAACGCGGCATAAGTCAGTAATATTCTCATTTCAAGAGCACGAAATGAAAATGACCCTAAATCTGTGTTGTTTGTGGTGCTTGGACTCAGGGAAGAATTAAAACTTAATTTTCCATTACAGATAAACAACTATCTGATTCTGTTGTCCACTGCAAATCTTTAAAAGCCTTTTTAACCGTTTAGAGTGTGACGTTACATCCAAACCAACATGGCTGACCTTGGACTATTGTTATTATATCAGTTTCCTCTGAGGGGGCGCCTCCTCAAAAAAATCGATGTGAAATTAACCTATTCCACAAAAATAAAACCACGAAAAATTTACAAAATGTGACATTTGAAAGTGTATGCCTCCATATGATTTGGTTTGTGCGATAAATCCCGCCTCTCTTTTTTCCCCGTTGGCCTTCTCGAATCGGTCTGGATGAACACGTGATTATGTAATTGGAAAAACTCATTAATAAGTAGGCCTAAACAGCTCAGCCACAAAGATATCACTGCTTTATGTCTCATCAAAACCAAACTTGAAATAGCCTGAAAACGTGATGAATATGGGTCATTTTTAGTGAGCAAGCATCTTGTCTTTGACAGTTTACCGAGCTTGATGACTGATAAGTTGACTATAAAAAAACTGAACATTAACTCGCGAATAAAATATATTGTTTAAATTCTTACTGTTATTTTGTTAATGTAAAAATGCTAACTTGAGATTTATATGTGGTTTTAATAAAAAGAACATTAATAATAGTGAGTGAATACAAAATAGAATTGTATTATTATTTATAGAATTGTATTATAATTGTATTAATTGTATTATATAGGCTAATTGTATATACCACAAACATACATACAAACACCACTGCGCGCGCGCGCGCGCGCGCGTGTGTGTGTAGGTGTGTGTGTGGTTGTGTGTGTGTGTGCGCGCTTGTTTTTTCTATCCCGGTGGAGACTTCAGCCTTAATGCACACTGACTCATGGGGACTCGTGTCACCTTTGGGACCTTAATTGAGAGATCTATGAGGAAAAAAGCTTGTGTGTGTTTGTTGTTTATTTTTTTTAACTTATGACAACATACATTTAATATGGCGGACAAAAATAATACTCCAAGTAGAAGAGGCAGTCCATTATATATATATATATATATATATATATATATATATATATATATATATATATATATATATATATATAGGCCTATATTTATTTATATACTTTTTTAGGCTACTATTTTACTAAGCTATATATATATATATATATATATATATATATCAGACAGACAGACAGGGATATTTTTCTTTGAATTATCCTAATATAGTCTCTTAGATGTGGATTTCTGCACGGTTCACAGAATAAACTTCTTGCAGTGTTACGGTAAAGAATTTCAGTTGTGCAATAAATCCACATCAGCCTGTTGTCAAATAATAAACTTTGCGTTATAATCAGATGGCATATGTTCATGTCAACCTCCAAGATTCAGTCACAGTGGGAAGTTAAATTTCTAGGACCCTACAGATGAACACTGAGCCTCTCTGGTATTCTTCTCTTGTCCGGTTCGTGTCCGGTTTCTTTTCTTTGCTCTGCAAACACAGAAGCTCTTTATAACTCCATGTGCATGGGGACCCGGTGATTAAAATCCTCAGGCTGAGCATGTCTGGTAAGTGTTTTCTACATCTACTATATGTAATAGGGATAATTTATTTTAGTAATATGTCTAAGTGAGTTTATCATGGTCGAATGACAGCATCACTGATGTCGCGCGAAGTTATTCTGCATGAACCGCACTCTGCTTTGAGACAAATATCGCTTGTGGAGGTGTTAGGTTTGTGTAGGCTAACATAAATATTGTATCCTGCTATTAATGGTCTGACTTTACTGATTAATGCTTAAATACCCCCAAAGGCAAAACCGATTGCGCCCAAAAAGAAATGATTATAGCGCCTCTCACGCTGTTCCTTTCTTCTTGATTTTATGCGTTCCTGCTCCGTGTCTCCTATCAACATCCCAGCGGAGGGCATGTCCGTGTCAATACAGTTAAAAAAGTACTAGATTTTTCTTTTTATAAATTAATCTTTTCATAAAGCTAAAAAAGTATGAAGGGTGCTCAGAATAAATAAATTCTGTCAAGTGCCTTTCAAATGTGTGTTTTTTTTAATGTTCCTCTAACAAAATGACCCACTTTCTCAGTGGAAGAGCAACTTTTTTGTTTAATGTTGACGTTGCCGGACTCACCTTACAAGAGAATGAATGTACATGATGTGGCGTTTACGCACGCGTTACGCAAGCCCCGCCCCTTTTACCTGAAATACGCGCACCTGGATCCACGACGCGGAAGTCCTGCTGAGATTGCTCCCCTTTGACATCGCCGTGGTCAGCACTTCTGCTTTGGGACCGTCCTTGTTGAAGTTCTGAACTCTTTTGGATATGAGTTTTAAGCGTAGTCGGTATGTATTTCTGTTTATTTACTGTTTCCGCTTTATAACGTTTGTTTACGTGACGTTTATATAGGCTAACTGGACACTGATAGTTTGGGCAGATGGTGTTATTGTGTTATAATACTGATTAACCCTAAAATTTCTCAGAATGACGTCCACAAATCAACATGTATCGCATTAAATGGATTTTTATCTGTCATCAGGAATACCTCAGCATGTGAACTAAATGTTTTTACTTATATTGATCAAATGGTTTATTTAAATATCATTTTCATGATAAGGTTTATATTTAATTGGAAAGAAAGTAAATAGTAAAGTGTGGTTGCATTTTATTTCAAGTTGTCTTTGTTACGTTGTAATTATATATTTAAGTAGGCTACTGAGTACTAAAGTAAAGGGTTGGAATTAGGGTTTGGTTCGGGTAGGGTAGTTACATGTAATTATGCATCATTTATAGTTATTACTAGTAATATGTTAGTTATTTGCTTTTCTCTAAATTTCTGTGACAACACTCCCCCTCACATGTGGTCATTAAAATGTATTTTCATTGACAAAAAAAAGTGTTTTAGTAAAGAATATGCATCTAACTTTTTGATTCACATTACTTTGGCTTAGGAAACCTTAACATGCATTGAGGGTTGAAAGAAAACATTATTATGATAAAGTCTTATCAAGCGAAACAATCGCTTATTTAATAAATAAATAACAAAGTTTAAGTTTTATAAGCACAAATGGTCGCCTTGCTCTGTTCTGTGATGCGCGTTCGTGAGTCTCCTGTTCGAACTCGTTTATCAAAATGAACAAATCTTTTCCAGAGTCAACTCGTTCATTTTGTTCATTGAATGAAACAAATGACTCAAAAATGTGTTAATTTTGATAAACGAGTTCGAACAGGAGAGTCACGAACGCGCATCACAGAACAGAGCAAGGCGAACATTTGAGCTTATAAAACTTAAACTTTTTTTTTTTTTAATGAGCGATCGTTTTGCTTGACAAGACCCTTATTCATCGTCTGGAATCGTTTAAAGCCCTTTGAACAGTTTGCAGTTTGCACTGAAACTCTCATTTGGACCTTGAACCGTTTGGTCCCCATTGAAGTCCATTATATGGAGAAAAATGCTGGAATGTTTTCATCAAAAACCTTAATTTCATTTCGACTGAAGAAACAATGACATGGACATCTTGGATGACATGGGGGTGAACTACACCTTTAACTTTTTACAAGTCATCTTTCAGTCCTCACCTCTCTCTCCCGTTCTCAGGTTGGACGGGCGGTGATGTTTGGCACAGAGAGCGTGTCAGGTGAAGCTTTGTTTCCCACTCGCTGAACTCCTCCACAGAATGCCACTCTTCCGCAGGCTCATGCGCAGACGACTGCACCCATGGAAGCTCGCCCTCGTGGCTTTAGTGTTCGTGACTTTCCTGTTTCTGATGCAGCGAGAGGTGGTCAGTCAGAACCCCCAGGACGAACCCTGGCTCAAAGGGATCGCGGAGAAACGGGATGGCGTTCTCGGGATGGTGATCGGGGCGGTGAATAACTTCCGGGACGCCATGCCAAAGATGCAGATCAAAGCTCCCGTGAGGCAGCAGGAGCGCGAGGGCAGTCCGGCCTGTCTGTCCGGATACTACACGGCCGCTGAACTCAGACCGGTCCTGGAAAGGCCACCGCAAAACCCCAGCGCCCCGGGGGCTTCTGGGAAGGCTTTCCACACGGACAATCTGGGCTCGTCAGAGCAAAAAGAGAAGGAGAGGGGAGAGGAGAAGCACTGCTTTAACTTGTTCGCCAGTGATCGGATCTCTCTGAGCAGAGACCTCGGCCCTGACACCAGACCTCCAGAGTACGTACCACCGGTTTGCTTTATGTTTGTCTTTCAGTTTGAGCCGCATTTGATTGCGTGAGAGGTTAGTCAGACTCCTGGACTGGTCATATACTGACGCTTTTGACAATGTTTATACATCCAACGCACCCTTTAGCATCAATATAACATACTTTAGGTTTAGGTCTGGGGTAGGTTTAGTGTTAGACCACTGGGAGGCGCCTTCTGGCCCATCTACGTCTCATATTGACACTAAAGGGTGCCATGTGCGTTGGATGCAATTTGTTTTTTCGAAATACTTTATACAAGAGTGTTTGTTTGCATATAATCTGCCTGGATAATCAGTGGCCATGTGAAACTACAGACTAGCTTTTCTCCTCAGACACGTTATTTAAACATGTCTATGCCGATATTGCGTCTAATTACAGACTGAGACAAAGATGAGCTTTTCTCTAATTAAACACGTTTGTTCTTGCCCTGATATACATAAAACCAAGCCCGGAGTTCCTGTTGGTGCTCATTGTTTTACAAAGTGTCACACAACACACAATTAGTTAACTGAAAAATAGCATCCAGACTAGGGCGGGTAGTAAAATAGAAATTAAAATAATTAAAATATGCATCAATATAAAACTACATAGTAGAGAAATATCAGTTGCAATTTATTTTTATGGTACGTGTACTTACAGTGTATTTACTTAAGAAAGTACTGGTTAATATTAGGGTTAAGGTTAGGTTAAGGGTTAGTTATTACCCACACTGTAAAAAAAATATTGTTGGTTTAACTTAAAATGTAAAATTTAAAAATGGAATTGTTCATTGAAATGGAAAAATTGAGTTAATACAATGAAGGAGATTGATTTAATCATCAGAAACTCAAAATATTATGTTATCTGAACCACATTAATTATTTAAGTTGATTTGACAAAAAAAATGTTGTGATTACAAATCATGAATATATATATATATATATATATATATATAATTAATTGCTGGGTTGTTTTAACCCAACTTTGAGTCAAATATGGACGAACCCAAACGTTGGGTTAAATTAAAAATGTAAATAATAAATTTGACCCAATGGCTGGGTTTGTCCATATTTGACTAAAAGTTAATATATTGAGGTGTTTTTTTAAGTTAGTTATAGTAATTTTGTTTTGTCATTTGTACATTTTTTAGGGCTGTCAAACAATTAATCGCGATTAATCGCATCCAAAATAAAAGTTTGTGTTTACATAATATATATGTGTGTGCTGTGTATAATTATTTTATATATATTAATACACACACATGCTTGTATATATTTAAGAAATATTTTCATGTTCATACTGTACATAGATTAATATATCATTTATATAATATATAAATATGCTACATATAAATGATATTTTTTTCTTAAATATACAAGCATAATTATACACAGTGCACCCACATATATTATGTAAACACAAACTTTTATTTTGGATGCGATTAATCGTGATTAATCATTTGACAGCCCTAAAATGTGGGTTTTTGTTATTTTTATTTATTCACTTTTTTAAAATATATATATATACAGTATAGTGTTTATTAATTTTCGTTTAGGTTTAGAAATTTTAGAACGCCTTGTTGTTTTAAAATATTACTATTTTATTTATTATTTCAAGGAATGAAAGTGTTCTAGAAAAGTTTAGTCTTTAGGAAAATGAATGGCCATTCAGTCTTGACTCTGTCCTACAGAGTAAAATGCCGTCTGTAATTAATATGCCACATGCTTCTCTCTCTCAGATGCATCGAGCAGACGTTCAGGCGCTGTCCGCCCCTGCCGACCACAAGCGTGATCATCGTGTTCCACAATGAAGCGTGGAGTACGTTACTGCGGACCGTCTACAGCGTCCTGCACACCTCTCCGGCTCTACTCCTCAAAGAGATCATCCTGGTGGATGACGCCAGCGTTGACGGTAACTCACCTCAAGCCTGTAGTCCCTCAGGACATCATGTGTTTTAATGGGCGTCCGGTTTCACTCAAGCAACCCGTTTTACAGAATTCATGTAGGCCGGCTGACACCTGGCCGCTTGTTACTGCGGGAAGCAGAGCTGTTTGGGAATGTCCTCAGAGGAGTTTTGCTCCATCAGTGGGGTATCAGTGGACTCTTAAAAACCAGATCTGTGACAGGCGGACCTTAAGGAACAGATTCAAAGAGGAAAATGAGCATTAGAGCGACTGGTTTTCCGAACTGGTTTAAAGCAACCCTAAGTAAGATTTTTTACCTTAAAGGGATAGTTCACTTTGAAATTAATTTTTGGTATGTTTTAGCTTACCTCAAGGGCATCCAAGATGTAGGTGTCTTTGTTTCCGCAGTAGTTTCAATTTTGATATTTTTAGGTCAAACCGTTCTTGTCAGTCATATAATGGAGGTCTATGGTCACCACCTTAAAGAGCATGCACAGAGAAGTCCAAATTAAACATGATTTAATGACTCGTAAATATAAGGACACATTGATGGCCTAAGACACGAAACGAGCGGTTTGTGTGAGAAAACGAACAGTATTTATATCGTTTTATATCGCCACAAAGTGCCCTCGCCCTCAGATCACTTGGACGTGACTGTGTTTACAAGAGGTAAAAATGATATAAATACTGTTCGTTTTGATAACAACGTACATGCGACACACCGAAGCAGTTTGTTTATGTCAATGGATCCATCTTGGCAGCGGACGCGAAGTTACCATACAGCCTTTGTGTATACATAAATCTCCTAAATCTCGGACCCATCGTCTTCTTCCTCGTCTAATAGAGTGCCAAAGTGATGACGTTTGACACTTTGTAGGACAACTCGGAAGCTAGCGGCGCATGGGTTCCCTTGATCGAAAAGCTATGCATTTTCCCCATAGACTTTTGGAAAATTGCAAAAAATAAGATCTGTGTTTAACAAAGAGTTGTGACCCTTACACGTTTTGTCTAGCAAGATAATCTTTACAAGTTAATCCAAAATGTATACATTTTGAAGCCTATATAAAGTTTTTAAAGAAACACAATCAGACACAATAAAGTTTAAAGTGTTCTATATCATTGATTAAAACGTGAAAATATTTAGAGGCTTTGTTCACCACAGACCTTATTTCAGACGATTTAGTGAAAACCCATTCAAAAATCCCATTGACTTTAGAGCGAGGGAACCGGGAGTGCTAATGCTAACTCACTTCCGCGTTTTGGCCTACAGAGTGACGTCGTAACTTCGGCACTCTATTTTCTGTCGCTCTACATACGTCATCTGGTATCACTGAACCGATTGGCTACGAGCTACGTACAGGCGCATTTGATAGACATTCGTAGCACCCAATAATACAGCTCTGGCCATTCGTAAACCACGCCTCAAATACGAGAAAATGAACATGTGGTTTCCAGACCAAGTCTCATTCTCAATAGGGTTGTGTATCGTTCGAATTTGAACGATTCTGATTCCGATTCCAATTCCTTGTTTCGATTCCGGTTCCCAACGATTCTCGATTCCGATTCTTTTAAGAGGGTCAAAAAAGTTTAGCTAACCTTGCTAACCAACGGTCTTTCTGAAGAAAATACTCCTTTATAAAGGGAAATGCTCTGCATTTTGCTGAGATTTTGATAATTTTAGAAAATTGAAGCCACACTTTAGACCGCCGACGTAAGCTACTCATGTTCGACTATGCCAACACTTCCGGTAGACGCTTCTTCATTGGTGTTGTTCAGCGGTTTCTTCTTCTGGTCGGCGGAGTGTGAATATCGAAACTAGGAATCGAAATTTTAACTTTTGTGAGATTCCGGGAAAAACGAAAAGTCAGTCCCGGTTCCAATCGATACTCGATTCTCGATACCCAACCCTAATTCTCAATGATACGTGGATAGTTTTTTTGATCAATTTATTGCATCCTTGCCAAATAAAAGTGATGGTTTCTTTAAAAAAAATCATACTGATCCCAGACTATTGATATTCTATATAGTTACACTCTCAGAAAAAAAGGTACAAAAGCTGTCACTGGGGCTGTACCTTTTTCAAAAGGTACACTTTTGTACCTAAAGGCTGCATATTGGTACCTTAGTGGTACATATTAGCACCTAAAATGTACATATCAACACTTAAAATGTACATATTAGCATCTAAAATGCACATATTAGCACCTAAAATGTATATACCAAACCTAAAATGTACATATTAGCACCTGAAATTTACATATTAGCACCTGAAATGTGCATATTAGCACCTAAATGTACATAATAGCACCTAAAATGTACATATTAGCATCAAATGTACATATTAACACCTAAAATTTACATATTAGAATCTGAAATGTACATTTCAACACTTAAAATGTAGATATTACCATCTAAAATGTACATATTAGCACCTAAAATGTACATATTAGCACCTGAAACGTACATATTAACACCGAAAATGTTCATATTAGTATCTGAAATGTACATATTAGCACCTAAAATCAACATATTAGCACCTAAAATGAACATATTAGTATCTGAAATGTACATATTAGCACCTAAAATCGACATATTAGCACCTAAAATGGGCAAAAGTTTACCTTTTGAAAAGGTACAGCCCCAGTGACAGCTTTCGTACCTTTTTTTCTGAGAGTGTAGTTGCGTTTGGTTATTTGAATTTAGCATTGGTTTGTACCCTGCTGAACAGATCAAACCAAACCTGCAATGCATTTTTAGGTTGAGAAGCACTGCACTAGTATAAGCACCTTTTCGTTACTCCGGTTGACTCCCGCGGGGACTGAACTTTCTCTCTTGGCAGCCCGCCAACGTGAGGAATCAAAGCCAGGGAATTGGCTTTCAGCTATTCTTTCACGCTCCCTCTTCTTTTAATTACACCCTCCGTCTCTCCTTCTCAAGCAGTTCCAGCTTCCGCTGAGAAAGACCAGTCTTCTGTGCTTTGACCCCCGCCCTCAGAGGCAGCCAAAACCTATAGGACGTCCCGCAGCGCTGCTGTGAATCATTTCAGCAGGCTTGTGTTTTACACCTTTACTCTTAAATGATTCTGAAGAGGATAATGCACATTATGTGATATCATAAATCATAATGTCTGCGTTGGGAAAGCTACTCTTAAACTGCAGCTTCCCAAGAAACTCATAATTTAAAGTAGTTCAATGGTCAAGCAGAGAATAAAATAGACTAAGGTGTTAAAAAAGACTAAGGCTGGTCTGTTGCAATGGTTTATGGGGGTTTTTCTGTGCCGTTTGAGTCACCAAAAAGAAATGCGAAACGGTGGCTTGCCGTTTGATTTCTGCTACACTCTTAAAAAAGGTTCTATCAGCGCTATGTATCTGGAACCCCTAATAGGTTCTATACACTCTTAAAAAAAGGGTTCATCTGGGATCTATTTAGAACCCAGGGGTTCCATACTTGGCCAATAGAACCTTTTACCAAAAAAAATGGTTCTATATAGAACCATTTTGGAGTTATTTGAAGCGGCAGATGGAACCATTTCTGGTTCTAAATAGAACCATTTCTTCTAAGAGTGTAGTTGTGATATACTTCCGTTTGACTTTATCACTATTTTTAGCTAGTTACTCCTCAGTTCTGTATAATATATAATATTATGCCAAAGTGCTGGTCAGTGGCGTAACCCTGAGGGCTGCAGACTCATGAAAGGAGATATTTATGCTTAATGAATATGTACACACCCATATCTACTAGATTAAAGGCACTGCTTGTGCTTTGTCCTGCTCTTTTGGTAAAAAGGTATAATTATATCTGCTTTCCCAGTATACTCAATCAGTTTGAAGGAAAATGTTAGACATTTAACCATACAGTAGAATTTAGAAGTTGAAAGAGCACAGACTGACATGATATAAATAAAACGACTCTCAAATCTGCTCCAAAAACTAGTGAACAGCTTTTCTCTACAGAAAAGGTTCTATATAGAACCTAAAAAGGTTCTACAGCGCTACGTATTTGGAACCCCTATCAAAATTCAAAATATGGGGGTTAGAAAATGTACATATTTATATCATTTTATGTAGTTAATCAATATACCACGAAGAGAGCCATTTCAGATTTTCTCCTCCAAAAAGAAGCATGATTAAAATGTGATATTAAGTTTAATAAACAATAATTTAATTACAACTACAAAATATTGCAGAATAATGCAATATATTAATGAATAATAGCCTATGAAGAACCTTTGTGCCAAACGCGTTCTTTCTTGTCATTATAGATCATTTCACTAGATGTAAACAACACTGGTCCAGAAGCACTTCCTGTTTCAGTTTTTTAACACTATACATAAAAGCTGGGATAAAATACAACCAACAGAACATTTAAAACTGAATCGAAAAGTTAAACAAACATCTTTAAGATGTTTTCTTTACATGTGAAATAAAGAAAACAGTTACAAACTGAAACAGGAAGTGCTTCTGGACCAGTGTTGTTTACATCTTGTGAAATGGTCTATAGAACCTTTTTTAGCATAAAATGTCATTTGGAGTTGAGTAAAGAACCCTATGCTGCATATGTAGAACCTTTTTTTAATAAGAGTGTATTCTAGTGACTCTACCTCATGCTGACATAGCATCCAAACTGAAGACGCATGCTTTTTTGTTCTACATATGCTTGGTATTTTAGTAATAAGCATTATTATAGTGCTCAGTGCTCACACACATATTAAATATACACTAGCGTTTAGAAGTTTGGATTTGGTATGGGTTTTTTTTCTTTTTTTTGACGGCAGTATTTTATGCTCACCAAGACATCAAAAATACAGTTATATTATTGCCATTCAAAATAACTGTTTTTAATGTGATTTTATTTAAAAATGTAATTTATTCCTGTGATGCAAAGCTGAATTTTCACCATCATTCAGGAAGAAACTTTTATCAACAGCTGCTTTATATTTTTATGGAAAGCGACACTTTTTTCAGGATTCTTTGACGTTTAAAAGAACGGCGTTTATTTGAAATAAAAAAATAAATGTCTTTACTGTCAATTTTGATCAATTTAACACATCCTGGCTGAATAACGATATTCTTTTCTTTAAAAAAAAAAAATCTTAGCGGCCACAGAATATTAAATTCATCTTCCATCTGGATGCATTTTGTACTGAGCTTGGTGCAATGTATTCTGGGATTCCCTTCTCTCTGAAAGGACGCATGCTTGAATTTTGCATAGAGTTTAACAATTGATTGTAAAACGCACAAAAACACATTGTTTGGACTTTTCTGTTTCTCACAGAGCGATTAAAGGACGAACTGGACGAGTATCTGAAACAGCTGCACATCGTGCGCGTGGTCCGCCAGCGTGAGCGAAAAGGCCTGATCACTGCCCGGCTCCTCGGGGCCTCCGTGTCCACAGGGGACACTCTCACCTTCCTGGATGCCCACTGTGAGTAGCCAAACTCTGGCGGATCTCATATGGAGTTATATGAGCAGCTTGCCATTTTAAAGAGTAAATCACTCCCACTCAAGTTGCTGGATTCACATTAATAGGGTTCGTCTCCTAATAAAAACATGCTCTTTTTATAAGCCTGTGGTCAGTTAGAGCTGCTCCACGCTGGAAAGAATCTGACGCTTTTTAATTCCGTTTGAGTTTAGGCTTGTTAAACATTCATGATGTTATAAAGGCCGTGTTTACGTCCTCCGCTGGTGTGGCTGACTGGGAAACAGGCAGAATCCAACAATTTGCTCAGATTGATTTAGAACACAGTCTTATTTATTCATATCGGCTGTGTTTATTCATCTGAGTGTTGTAAGCAAATGCGTTCAAGTTAATGAGAATAAGAGTTTAGCCTAAGGATTGGAAAGTACTTTATGCAAGTTTGCATGAAGGCCATAATTTGCCCAAAGTCTTGATCTTTATTTTTGGGCTCTACTAGAATAGGATTTCATGCTTGAACATTCAAAAAACACATTATTTTCCCCACATTTAAAGTTGTTGCGGCACCTCTCTTCCCGGTCTGTTAGTAACACTCTGTTTAGTTCCTGTCTCCATAAAGCCCCTCCTTCTCAAAAGCACAATGTGCTCTGATTGGTTGGCTGAACCAGTGTGTTGTAATTGGTCCAACACTTCAGCGAGTTTTAGGACACCATTGGGTCACATGATGAAGTTTTAGTACACCACTGGGTCACCTGATGGAGTTTTTGGACACCATTGGAGTTTTAGTACACCACTGGGTCACCTTATGGAGTTTTAGGACACCATTGGGTCCCCTGATGGAGTTTTAGGACACCATTGGGTCCCCTGATGGAGTTTTAGGACACCATTGGAGTTTTAGGACACCACTGGGTCACCTGATGGAGTTTTAGAACACCATTGGGTCCCCTGATGGAGTTTTAGGACACCATTGGAGTTTTAGGACACCATTGGGTCACCTGATGGAGTTTTAGGACACCATTGGAGTTTTAGGACACCATTGGGTCACCTGATGGAGTTTTAGGACACCATTGGAGTTTTAGGACACCATTGGAGTTTTAGGACACCATTGGGTCACCTGATGGAGTTTTAGGACACCATTGGAGTTTTAGGACACCACTGGGTCACCTTATGGAGTTCTAGGACACCATTGGGTCACCTGATGGAGTTTTAGGACACCATTAGGTCACCTGATGGAGTTTTAGGACACCACTGTGTCACCTGATGGAGTTTTAGGACACCATTGGAGTTTTAGGACACCATTGGGTCCCCTGATGGAGTTTTAGGACACCATTGGAGTTTTAGGACACCACTGGGTCACCTTATGGAGTTCTAGGACACCATTGGGTCACCTGATGGAGTTTTAGGACACCATTGGGTCACCTGATGGAGTTTTAGGACACCACTGTGTCACCTGATGGAGTTTTAGGACACCATTGGAGTTTTAGGACACCATTGGGTCCCCTGATGGAGTTTTAGGACACCATTGGAGTTTTAGGACACCACTGGGTCACCTTATGGAGTTCTAGGACACCATTGGGTCACCTGATGGAGTTTTAGGACACCATTGGGTCACCTGATGGAGTTTTTGGACACCACTGTGTCACCTGATGGAGTTTTAGGACACCATTGGAGTTTTAGGACTCCATTGGGTCACCTGATGGAGTTTTAGGACACCATGGGGTCACCTGATGGAGTTTTAGGACACCATTGGGTCACCTGATGGAGTTTTGTTATTATGGTTTGATTGATACTGTGAAGCTGCTTTGATGCAATCTATATTGTGAAAAGCGCTATATAAATACACATGACTTGACTTACCATAACTGCAAGTTTCAACACACTACTAACTAACTCAACAAGGCTCTGCCCCTTTATTCTGTGCATGCCTTTGCCGGGAATTATGTAAATGAGGAATATTCCCAGACTAAAGACTCAAAACTAGGATGGAGGTGTTTCAGGGAGTTCAGAAACAGTGATACCTATATAATATGGACTTATGTGGACTCATATGTAATTCATAGACCTTTTTGACGCTCAAACAGCGACATTACAAACTAAAGAAAGATTTAATTTTAAAAAGCATACTAGGTCCTCTTTGATTTCTCAGACTTCTCAAGACACCTCAGCTTTATCGTGCTTGATTTGTTTAGGTGAATGTTTCCACGGATGGCTTGAGCCGCTGCTGGCCAGGATAGCGGAGAACTCCACTGCCGTAGTGAGTCCTGACATCACCACCATTGACCTGAACACATTTGAGTTCATGAAACCCTCACCGTACGGACAGCACCATAACCGGGGGAATTTCGACTGGGGCCTGTCCTTTGGCTGGGAAACCCTTCCGGATCATGAGAAACAGAGGCGCAAAGATGAGACATACCCAATTAAGTAAGGAAACGCTTTACTTTTTAGCTTTATAATAAAGTAGGGGTGTAATGGTTCTCAATAATACACATTTGAACCGTACCGCTCTCCACCCACGGCACTTGCACCGCATTTGAAATCTGACGTCGCATACGCATCTATAAAATGCTTTGTTGAAAATAACAACACGTAAAATAGACAGAGAGAGTTAGGCTAATGTATGTTTCTGCCGATGGATACGGATACGCGCACATGTAAAGCTTGCAAATATTGAGTTCTCTTATGTCAACATGCCCATCTTGGCGAGTATCCTAGCAAACATAGAAGGTTATGTCTTAAAGGCATACTCCACTTTTTTTGGAAATAGGCTCATTTTACAACTCCCCCAGAGTTAAACAATTGAGTTTTACCGTTTTCGAATGCATTCAACCCATTTTCTGATAGCCTATTTAGAAAAATATCAGTAACCAGACAGTTTCTGGTCTCGTTGACTTACATAGTAGGAAAGAAATATACTATGGAAGTCAATGAGACCAGAAACTAGTGTCTGGTTAATGATATTCTTCTAAATTTCAGAAAATCGACTGAATACATCTGAAAACGGTAAAACTCAACTGTTTAACTTTTGGGGGGGGGGGGGGGGGGGGGGGGGGGGGGTGGGAATTGGTAAAATGAGCCTATTTCCAAAAAAAAAAGTGGAGTATCCCTTTAAGTGAACATGAACAGTAGAGAAAGAACGCATGTGTCTTGAATTATTCCATGCATTTTCTTAAAGTGACAGCAGCCTAATATTCCTGCTGTTTGTGATTTTAATGTTAATCAAACAACAAAAGACACTGCTCTTGACTGAATTGCTTTTGTAACCTAATAATGATGAATCTTTATTTAATTTCTGCAGTGGAGATTATATGCAGTTGTTTTACATTTGATTACTTTATTCAATTTACTTGAAAACTACTGTTGCAAACCTGAAAAGCACTGTTTATTTTATTTGTATAATTTGCTCTATTGTATTTATTTGTGCTGTTGCTTATAGTTTGAATATTTGCTCTTATTTTCTTTACTGAACATAGCACATACTGAACCGTACCGAAACCGTGACCCTAAAACCGCGATACAAACCAAACCGTGAGTAATCTGAACCATTACCCCCCTACAGTAAAGGAAATGTTCACCCAAAAATGAAAATTACTTTGACTTTCCTAAGCTATAATACTAATGTTCAAGATGTTTTTCAATAAGAAGTCTCTTATTCTCACCGCGGCTGCATTGATTTGATCAAAAATACTGTAAAACAATAATATTCGGAAGTAATACAATGCATGTTTTATTGTTTTATATTGTTACAATACATGTTTTCTTTTATGTTCAGTGGAAAATAAAAAGGTTTGAAACAACATGACCATTCCTTAAATGCTTTTACTGATAGAGCGAATTGTTTGTTTTCCATTAACTGCTTTTATCACACTCACACACACACATTTCAGTCATTTTCTATCTAATGTAAATCATTCAAAAGCAGAGAAACATTTACACCGTAATTGCATCTGTCCTCGCAGGACGCCAACGTTCGCAGGGGGATTGTTCTCCATTTCCAGAGATTACTTCTACCATGTAGGAAGCTATGATGAGGAGATGGAGATTTGGGGAGGAGAAAATATTGAAATGTCCTTCAGGGTGAGTCAACAGTCCTTGTTTATGAACATCTTTAGGTCGTTCTTAACACACACCCGTTCAAAAGTTACAAAATTAATAGTTTTATTCAGAAAGATCACATTTAATTGTTAAAATGTGACCGTAAAGAGAAGACATTTACAATGTTACAAAAGATTCAAATAAACTCTGCTCTTTTGAACTTTTTATTCATCAAAGAATCCTGATAAAGTGTATCATGGTATCAAGTTTTCAACATCAATAATAATAAGACATTTTCATAATATTACACTTTTTACTGTTTTATTATCAAATGAATGCAGCCTTGGAGAGCAAAATACCCCAGCCTTTTGA
Source organism: Cyprinella venusta (assembly GCA_038021265.1). NCBI lineage: Eukaryota > Metazoa > Chordata > Actinopteri > Cypriniformes > Leuciscidae > Cyprinella > Cyprinella venusta. Next base: position 35,412,881 of record CM075867.1, on the reverse strand, counting down.
ATGGCAGTCTATATTGATTGTCAACCTTGAATGATGCAAGACTGATTTCTGCATTTGCAATGTAATGGATCAAACATTTTTAGAGATTCACGGCAAGAAAATTATATTATATGTTGTCTGTTACTGTAATTGCTAAGTCTAATTACCACATCAACTGTTCAACTAAGTAAAAGATGTGTGTATGTAACTTTAATTTACATTAACTTACTTTTGTAGGGACTTTTGTGAACATTTAAGTAGTGATGCAAATGAATCATTGAGTCAGAATTTTGATTCAATTCATGGAAATGAATCAATTTCCAACTCTAATGACATTTCTGCTTTAAAAGTTTAAATCAGTGACTGCAGAAAAGCAAGGATTGGGAAACTAGTTAAACGACACTGTCTTTATATAAAAATCTGTGTATAAAATATAAAAATGTGTGTGTATTGGATTAATAAAGCTCTTTTCCTCTAGCAGGGTTCCCACAGGGTCTTAAAAAAGACTTAAAAGCATCGAATTTATTAATTTGGAAATAATACCGTCAAAAGACTTTTAAATTTTGATATCTGGGTCTTAAAAACTGTGCTGTATGACATGTAACTTCTCCGTATTGTGTTGTTTCCCCAAAAGTTTCATTTGTCAACCACGATTATTATGATTTTCGATGTTTATTGTTCAGGGGTCTCTCAGTTCTCATATTCCCAGCATGGAATAAGTAGCCAGCTAATGTTGATATTGTTCGGCAAACTTTCTTGAGGCCTTCTGAAATGTTTTTATTTTTTTTTTACACCTACTTGGCTTATAATCTTTTACCCATTCCACATTTGAAATATAAATGAACACAAGTTCAAGGATTTTGTTTTTCTTGGCTGGTAGGGACGTGAAATAGGTATTCATTTTTTATGTAAATGGTCTTAAAATGACTTGGGAAGCAAGCCTGTCTAGTGTTGACCCCTGCTCTCGTCTTCAGGTGTGGCAGTGCGGCGGGCAGCTGGAGATCATTCCCTGTTCAGTCGTTGGGCACGTGTTTCGCACTAAGAGTCCGCACACTTTCCCCAAAGGCACGCAGGTGATCGCTCGCAACCAGGTGCGTCTGGCTGAGGTCTGGATGGATGACTTTAAAGAGATCTTCTACCGGAGGAACCAGCAGGCCGCTCAAATCGCCAAAGAGGTACTCCCAACATTCCCAGTCCCTCATTATTGTACCATATTATATGTGCTTCACAAGTATTAACAGCCAATATCCTATAATATATATGAAGAGTTCAGATGCAAAAGTCTCTAAGTGCCATTTGAAATTTTCTTCTAAAATGATCATTTTTATCAAGCTTGTATATTTAAGTTCAGTGATTTCACTTAAATGGCAATGAAGATTACCAATTAATTGTCATTTAAGTGAAATTACTGAACCTAAATATACAAGCTTGATAAAAATGGTCATTTTAGAAGAACATTTCAAATGGCATTTAGAGGCTTTTGCATCTGAACTCTTCATATATATATATATATATAGTCTTTATGAAAAAGTTTTTTTAAGTCTCGTTTTAAATGGACACTCCACAGATTTGCATTAAAGGAGTAGTTCACTTTTTAAAAAAACTTTTGCTGATGATTTACTCACCCCCATGTCATCCGAGATGTCCATGTCTTTCTTTCTTCAGTCGAAAAGAAATTAAGGTTTTTGATGAAAACATACCAGGATTTTTCTCAATATAATGGACTTCAATGGGGTCCAAACGGTTCAAGGTCCAAAAGACAGTGTCAGTGCAAACTGCAAACTGTTCAAAGGGCTTTAAACGATTCCAGACGATGAATAAGGGTCCTATCAAGCGAAACTATCGCTCATTTAATAAATAAATAACAAAGTTTAAGTTTTATAAGCTCAAATGGTCGTCTTGCTCTGTTCTGTGATGCGTGTTCGTGACTCTCCTGTTCAAACTCGTTCATCAAAATGAACGAATCTTTTCCCGAATCAATTCTTTCATTTTGTTCGTTGAATGAACCAAATGACTCAGAAGAAGATTTGTTCATTTTGATGAACGAGTTTGAACAGTCTTAAAACTTAAACTTTGTTATTTATTTATTAAATGAGCGATCGTTTCGCTTGATACAGTCTAGAAAGCTCCAAATTCAAAAATAATTTCACATTTCTTCTACATAAATTAGCCATTTTAAGTACACATTGTGTTAAGTACACACCTGTTAAAATGTATTGATATAAATATTTTATAGTTTAAATGTAATTTAATTTTTTAATGTTTTAAATTATTTAAATGTTTTATTATAATCATTTATGTACATGTAATTGAATTTATGGTGTCCTTTCAAATAAAGGAAAAAGGCTAATGATCAAAATAAACAATTATAAAAAATAGTAAAACTATAAATACAAGTAAAAATGTAAATAATAAATACAATTTTTATTAATTATTTTGAAGATAAATGTTTTAATCATTTGCATTAAATTGAATTATTACAAATATATTTTTTAATTTATTTAATTAATTTTATTTTATAATTGATTATTTTAATATTTTTAAAATACCTTTATTTGATATACCTAAATAATTAAACTGCCACCCTACAGGTGTGTTTTACAAATGGATTTCCTGCACTAGTTTGGAGTTATGAGACTTATGAGGCCTTTCGCCAGGCTTTCATTGTGCTGGTCCTCTGCGAACTACACCAGAGAAATCCCTCAACATTCCCAGCATGTGCCAAGACCCGACGCTGGTCCATAACCGTAGACAGACAGCTTTAAAGTGGAGCCTCAGACAGCTTTAATATGAGACAGACACTTTCTCTAATGAAGCTACCATCTCTCTCTCCCTACAGCGGTCTTTTGGAGACGTCTCCAAGCGTGTAGATCTCCGGGAAAAGCTCCAGTGTAAGAGCTTTTCCTGGTATTTGAAGAACGTCTATCCGGAGGTCTTCATGCCCGATCTCAATCCGCTGCAGTTTGGTGCGGTGAGTGTGTGTGTGTGTGTGTGTCGCTCTCTTTATTCACCTCCCTCTCTGGTGTTGTGTCTGTGGTTTCCCACCATGCAGCGGATCTTGGAGAAAGCCGTTCTGTAAAACCTTGTTTTCACAGCTTTCATGTTACGACACCGCAATCCTTTCCATTTCCTCCTTCTCCCCCCAGATAAAGAACGTGGGGAAGGAGGCCTGTCTGGACGCGGGAGAGAGCAATGAAGGAGGGAAACCTCTCATCATGTACCCCTGCCACGGGATGGGAGGAAACCAGGTGATCGGAGCAGGAGCAGTGTGTCCTGGAAATAATCCAAGTGAATAGACAAAACCACATATAGGCTAAACACATTCGTTATTAAATGGTTGTTAGAAATCAGGTACAATATAATAACAATAATTAAAATCAGGTGACAGTTATTTTCTTTATTATATATTAGCATATATTATAATAATTTAAATCAGATGAAGGTGCTTTTTATTTAGGATCAGTAACAAAAATAGTCCATACAAATCAATCATATATTTATTAAATAATATTTTAAATTAAGGTATAATTTGACTTTGAGGTATTTTTATTTATTTAGTTTATTTTATTTTCTTTGACAATAAAAGTAATCCATACAAGTTGGCGTATAATATTTTTGATTAGGTGAAGGTGCTTTTGAGCTGTTTTTTTTATTTATTTATTTTCCATGAAGGAGCAGTAAAAAATAAAATAAAAAATAGTCCATACAGTTCAAGCACTGTATTATATTTTATAATATTTTACATGTGTTTATTTTTTTTATTTAAAGTAAAAAAAAAAAAAAAATATATATATATATGTATTTATTTTTTTATTTAAAGTAAAAAATATATATATATATATATATATATATATTTATATATATAAATTATATGTGCAAAAAAAAAAAAATATATATATATATATATAAAGTAACTGTAAAAATACCATACAAATAGTGTATATAATATTTTACAGTTACTTTAAATAAAAAATAAATAAATACATGTAAAATATTATAAAAATTATACAAAATATTATAAAATATAATACAGTGATTGAATTGTATGGACTATTTTTTATAGTTTTTTTTTTACTGCTCCTTCATGGAAAATTTTTAATATTTTATAGTGTATAATAACCCTACAGTGTATATTCATGTACTATATTTCAAGTTCTGAAGTCATGCGATGGCGTTTTGCGATGAACAGACCAACATTTATGCTGTTATTCACTCAAAATGAGATCTCAAATGTCATTGGCCAATCGGTCATCAAAACTTGTGCGTCACTGATTCTGAGCACAAGCACGAATGATATTTGGGAGAGATTTGTCCTGGGCGCATCGCAAATATCATTTTAATTAGTTCCCTTGAAATGTGTTCCAGAAGCTCTCAGGAGTTTCCAGGCAAACATCTTTATCTGTTTAATGAAATGTTTTCTGGATGGTGAAGGTCATTTCTCTCCTCTGATCACACAGTATTTTGAGTACTCGACCCATCATGAGATCAGGCACAACATTCAGAAGGAGCTCTGTTTGCACGGGACGGATGGAGTCGTCAAACTAGAGGAGTGCCAGTATAAAGGTCACGGCACCGTCACTGGACCTCAGCAGAGATGGGAGCTCAGAGAGGTAAATCTAAATCTCTATCTATCTATCTATCTATCTATCTATCTATCTATCTATCTATCTATCTATCTATCTATCTATCTATCTATCTATCTATCTATCTATCTATCTATCTATCTATCTATCTATCTATCTATCTATCTATCTATCTATCTATCTATCTATCTATCTATCTATCTATCTATCTATATTTCCATCCATCCATCCATCTATAGTTTCATCCATCCATCCATCTATTTATAGTATCCATCCATCCATCCATCCATCCATCCATCCATCCATCCATCCATCCATTTATAGTATCCATCCATCCATCCATTTATCCATCCATCCATCTACAGTATCCATCCATCCATCCATCCATCTATTTATAGTATCCATCCATTTATCCATCTATCCATCCATAGTATCCATCCATCCATCCATCCATCCATATAGTATCCATTCATAGTATCCATCCATCCATCCATCTATAGTATCCATCCATCCATCCATCCATCCATCCATCCATCCATCCATCCATCCATCTATAGTATCCATCCATCTATCCACCCATAGTATCCATCTATCCATAGTATACATCCATCCATCCATCCATATATAGTATCCATCCATCCATCTTTAGGATCCATCCATCCATAGTATCCATCCATCTATCCATCCATCTTTAGGATCCATCCATCCATATATAGTATCCATCCATCTATCCACCCATCCATCCATCCATCCATCCATCCATCCATCCATCTTTAGGATCCATCCATCCATATATAGTATCCATCCATCTATCCACCCATAGCATCCATCCATCCATCCATCCATCCATCCATCCATCCATCCATCCATCCATCCATCCATCCATCCATCCATCCATCCATCCATCTATATATAATATCCATCCATCATCCATCCATCCATCTATCTATATATTATATCCATCCATCCATCCATCCATCCATCCATCCATCCATCCATCTATCTTTAGGATCCATCCATCCATAGTATCCATCCATCTATCCATCCATATATAGTATCCATCCATCCATCTTTAGGATCCATCCATCCATATATAGTATCCATCCATCCATCCATCCATCCATCCATCTTTAGGATCCATCCATCCATATATAGTATCCATCCATCTATCCACCCATAGCATCCATCCATCCATCCATCTATCTATATATTATATCCATCCATCCATCCATCCATCCATAGTATCCAACACAGATCCATTACAAGCATTACAATTCTTAATAAAGTCTTTTTGTTATTTTTGGACTAAAATGTATTTTCGATGCTTTATAACATTGTAACTAACGCACTGATGTCACGTGGACTACTTTGATGATGTCTTTATTTCCTTTCTGGTCAAGGACAGTATACCGTACACACATGTTCAAGGGACAGAAAGCTCTCGGGCTAAATCTAAAATATCTTAAACAGTGTTCCGAAGATGAATTTTGGGTGAAATAACTTTTTAAAATACTGCCTACAAAAGCATCTCACCTGTGCAACATTAAAATAAACTCTCTGAGCAGACTAAACCCAAATTATACATTCAAGAATAAAGACAACACGAGCCAAGAGCTTAGTTTAAGTGCATGGCTTCCTGCCTAATACTAATATAAGCCTGCTAATGTTTGGTTTTGTGATTTGGCGGGACAGTAGTGATATATCCTACTGTGTTATTCCCTTTGCAGGATCAGCTGTTCTATAACAAGGGCTCGAAACAGTGCCTGGGTATTCGTCAAGAGACCCCCTCTCTAGTGCCCTGCAATCCAGCCGACAAACACCAGCTCTGGGTCTTCACTTGAATAGCAGAACCACTGACACACACAGATAAAAAATTAATTTATTTTTGTATGTTGAAAATATTGCTGTTTTAATATCTATTGGACCAAAAACATAGCATTCACAGACATTCCAGTCTATAGCACTAGCACATCATTGCAGTACATGAGATCCAGGGGGCGGAGTTGGATCCAGGGGGAGGAGTTGGATCTAAGGGTTGAGGGTTGGATTAGGATTAGGGGTGGGGTTAGGGATCAGGAGGTGGAGATGGGTAGCATTAGGGGTGGGGTTAGGTATCATTAGGGGTGGGGTTAAGTATCGGGGTGGAGATGGGTAAGATTAGGGGTGGGGTTAGGGATCAGGAGGTGGAGATGGGTTGCATTAGGGGTGGGGTTAGGGATCGGGGTGGAGATTAGTAGTTTTAGGGGTGGGGTTAGGGATCATTAGGGGTGGGGTTAGGTATCGGGGTGGAGATGGGTAAGATTAGGGGTGGGGTTAGGGATCAGAGGCAGAGATGGGTAGGATAAGGGGTGGGGTTAGGTATCGGGGTGGAGATGGGTAAGATTAGGGGTGGGGTTAGGGATCAGAGGCAGAGATGGGTAGGATAAGGGGTGGGGTTAGGTATTGGGGTGGAGATGGGTAAGATTAGGGGTGGGGTTAGGGATCAGGAGGTGGAGATGGGTAGCATTAGGGGTGGGGTTAGGGATCATTAGGGGTGGGGTTAGGTATCGGGGTGGAGATGGGTAAGATTAGGGGTGGGGTTAGGGATCAGGAGGTGGAGATGGGTTGCATTAGGGGTGGGGTTAGGGATCGGGGTGGAGATTAGTAGTTTTAAGGGTGGGGTTAGGGATCAGGGGATGGAGATGGGTAAGATTAGGGGTGGGGTTAGGTATTATTAGGGGTGGAGTTAGGTATCGGGGTGGAGATGGGTAGTATTAGGGGTGAGGTTGGGGATCAGGGGGTGGAGATGGGTGGGTACGGTGGATTTCGTGTTCTGCAGTGAGGACCTTCTCGTCTATAGGAGCCAAGACACCTTCTGTGTGGGCGCGCAAAAATGTAAAGTGAAGTTTTATTATCTGTCATATTTCAGTCAATTGAGTCTGAAAAACTACAGGACGTTTCCTTGCGCAGTTGCTTTTCTACAGAAATGTTTTACCGGAGAAGCTCAAGCACAGTGATGCTCGATATCAGCTGCATTTTTTTGAATGTGAAGTGCAGATTATAGACGTCTATCAAGAGCAGAGGCCTTAATATTCTTCAGATAATATTATGCAAGTGGATTTCACAGCACCAAAGACTTCTTGAAAGTTTTTTCTCCATATTCCCTTTTTTTAACTGTGGTTTTATTTTTTTCCTTACACATTCCTGGTCGTTCCTGTTCTGCAGCACCTTTTGAAAACAGAATATTGCTGTGTTGTCATTTTAGGGAGTATTTCTATAAAAGGGTTTAGCAGACTTTCAGGAATATGTTCAGGTCAATTTATCAGGTTTAATTTAATTTGATTATTGTGATTATTAATAGTGGGAAGAACATTAAGGATGGAGATTAAAAGCGAAAGGAGAGAGGGACTGACATTAAAATCCATTTATCACCAAAATGAAACAAAATAATTTTTGTTTTGTTTTGTTTAAAATCTTAGTTAGAGCAAAATATATATTTTTTATTGTAGAAGTGCAGCAAAAAATGAGTAGTAAAATTATTTGCTGAAGTTTAATATTTTATCCCATATAATAAGACATATGATGGATACATAAAAATGTGCTGCATAACAGGAATGACAGTGATCAGAGATTCTGTCAAACATTTTAAGTGGAATTTCGGTGGGATGTTCTTGATTTTAGCCATTGAATATTTTTTCTTCTTTTTTTTTCTTTGACCAAATTTCAATATCGTATGTCTTTATAGGTTTCCGTTGAATATTTTGTGAATATTTGATAGGAATGATGAAGACCGTCTGGCAGCAGGGGGCGCTCTTACACAAGCTCTGGCTCCAGACTGTCAACAGCAAAACAACAGATGAGAACTCTATTGATACTTTTAAAAATGACATCAAATGTTTACATCAGTCAGAAACATTGTGCTGAATATGGCGTATAAACCATGACATTGCCTTGAATTGATGTTCTTTGTTTAGAATATATTTTGTAAAGACAAATGGGAAGAGAGTGTTTATGAATTACAGAAAAGTTATTAATAGTCTCTATTAAAGATGGAGAAATGTAATGTTTGCTGTTCTATCTATCTATCTATCTATCTATCTATCTATCTATCTATCTATCTATCTATCTATCTATCTATCTATCTATCTATCTATCTATCTATCTATCTATCTATCTATCTATCCATCCATCCATCCATCCATCCATCCCTTCCATCCATTCATTCCTTCCATCCATCCGTTCATCCATCCATCCATCCAGTCCTTCAATCCAGTCATTCTTTCCATCCATTCCTTCCCTCCATCCATCCATCCATCTGTTCATTCACCCATCCATCCATCCATCCATCCATCCATCCATCCATCCATCCATCCATCCATCCATCCATCCATCCATCCATCCATCCATCCATCCATCTGTCCATCTGTTCATCCACCCATCCATCCATCCATCCATCCATCCATCCACCCACCCACCCATCCATCCACCCATCCATCCATCCACCCACCCATCCATCCATCCATCCGTCCATCCATCCGTCCATCCGTCCATCCATCCATCCGTTCATCCGTTCATCCACCCATCCGTTCATCCATCCATCCATCCATCCATCCATCCATCCATCCATCCATCCATCCATCCACCCACCCACCCATCCATCCACCCACCCACCCATCCATCCACCCATCCATCCATCCATCCATCCATCCATCCATCCATCCATCCATCCGTCCATCCATCCATCCGTCCATCCATCCATCCGTTCATCCACCCATCCGTTCATCCATCCATCCATCCATCCATCCATCCATCCATCCATCCATCCATCCATCCATCCATCCATCCGTCCATCCATCCATCCGTTCATCCACCCATCCGTTCATCCATCCATCCATCCATCCATCCATCCATCCATCCATCCATCCATCCATCCATCCATCCATCCGAACTCATGAAGACTTTTTGAGGCAAGGGTTTGTCAAGGTATGCATCAGAGTTTGTCTTGACAAACTTTTTCCCACTTAGAGATTTACGACCCAACAAGGAGCGCTTTAACAAAGAGAATTTTTATTCAATACATACCGTTTAAGTAACGCACAATAAATACACATTATAATAGATCATTCATAAGAAATACTGAGAACAGAACGAGAACTGCGATTCTAACTGGTAACATCATGATATGACGACAACTGTCTGCAGCCAGTTCAACCGGTCCCGCTTTAGTGACATTACATCTGTACACGAGTCTTTCATATCCCATAATGCATCAAAGATTGAGGTCTGTTGTACCCAGCACTGTGTGTGTAAGTCAAGAGGTGAAATTAAGACCTTTGTAGGATCTGAAACAATGGCGAAAATGAAGGCATTCGCGTTCAAGTAAACCACCGGTTATACTTAAGCCAAGGCAGTGATCACAACATCCATCTGAACACACTCCGTTTGTTTAATCTCTGCACCGCTGGCAGTTATAATTATATGATAAACACTGGAAATTGAGATTAAGAGTCATAATTATGATTAAAAAATGACCTCAAATGTCGAAAGTCACAAAAAAATCATAATATTAATCATAACTATGACTGTCACTTTCGATTTTTGATGTAATTATTGTTTTTGTCAATTTCGACGGCATAATTATGAGGAAAAATAAAATAAATGTATCATAATTATGACATTTTATCATAATTTTGACTTTTTTCATAGTTTTGATTTTCTAAATAAGTCAATTTTGACCTTTATCTCATAATTATGACTGAGTATGCAATAAATACGACTGAATTATGACATTTATTATGCGTCGGAAATGGCTCTCCACAGGGGAGAGTAATCATACACCTCTCCAGGCCAAATGTTTTGAGGTGTCTGTAGCACAAAGAGTTGCTGTCCGGATTAATACGTGGGGAATTAATAGTTGTCTCTACAATATTACAGTTTTTAAAGGACACGTTTCACCTTTAAGGGTCTGATCATGTCCTTACCGCCCCACAAGGTCATGCTACAATATTTATGGCATAAAAGGCATTTGATTGTCCCGTCTTGAGCTTATTGAGAGACATTCTCCATTGGACAATGACTCTCTTTTCATCAAGAGGATAAACAAAACTGACAGAGGCATCATGTCTGTGCGTTAAAAACGGCTTTAAATCTAAACTCGTCAGTGCTTTACAGTAATAATACACAAAAATGAATATTAAGTGATCATTTAAACACCCTCGTGTCATTTTAAATGTATATCTGTTGTTTTAAAGTAGTTTTTTGGGGGGGGAAAGCAAATAACGTAATACAGGTTTGGAACGATATGGATGAGGGTGTGTAAATATTGGCAATTTTTATTTTAGATGAGTTTTTCCTTTAACACGGTACACTCTACAAATTGCTGGGTTGTTTTAACCCAACTTTGGGTCAAATATGGACAAACCCACCCATTGGGTTACATTTTTAACCCAACATTTGGGTTCGTCCATATTTGACCCAAAGTTGGGTTAAAACAACCCAGCATGTTTAGAGTGAAATCACTCGTTTGAATAAACATTAGCTTTAACGTGTGGCATTATCACACTGTAAACTAGTGCACTTCACAAACAACTTTGCTCAGTCATAGCTTATTTTTAAATTAAATAACCGTAACAAGAATTATTCTCCTTTGTCTCTCTGTTATTGAGAGAATATTTTGACATCATGCCATAAAATATTTTCTATAAACTGAGAAAGATCTGTTCACCTTCCTGGCCTCCATCCATTCAATACTTTCAATTACGCAATAAATTTTAAGTATTTTATTGTACAAACCTAATATTAAGTTATTTTGTATTCTAAACACTTTTTTTAATTAAATCATCTTCGCCTGACGGAAACGGAATGCTTCGTTCGCAGTAACTTGATGCATTTCAAAGTGCATTTCATCAGAAATCCCTGCATAATCCCAAAGACTTTAGTATCTCAGAGTTTCATAAGACAAAGAGTTTGACCATTTTCATCATCGTAATCTGGTTTAAAAAGTTAACTCTGTTATCTAACTACTTTATGTCTTCTATCTGTCTTTTTAAAGCAAATGCAGATAGATATGATATATCATTTTCTTTTTTAGTGTCATGGACAAAACATCTTTTAGGTCTCCACTAAAAACTTGGAGATATGTTGTAAAAACATTATCTAAGGCTGTGTTCAGAATAGCATGCTAACATACTATTTAATACACTGTCTCCAAAAATACAGTGACTCATCAAATGTTAAAACATTATGTTCATGTATGTTAAGACATATATGAAACTATGTAAATGGACCTTTTAAAAATGTAGCTAGTATATACTAAGCTTGGGAACACAGCCATAGACATGGCACCAGATAGCCCCGCCCCCTTCAGTGCTCAGGTAACGATTGGTTACGGTTCTGTGTCACATCAGCCAATGGAAAAGTGCAATTATGTTGAGGAAATGTATTGTGTTCACAACTTAAATATCATGGTTTTGGTTTTGTAAGCAAAGGCAAATGAACAGCACACGTTTTAAGAGCCGTTTTCATGCTTTCACCAACTCTTTAAAAGCATGACGTATGTGTACGAAAACGCGACAGTATTATTTTCTCTTTTACAGTACATTGAACTCTTACAAAACCATAAACCAGCGATGAAAGCTAAAAAAAAAAACATGCTTTTATCAAACATTTAGATATACACTTACTTCAGAACACTAACAGCAACAATCTTTTTTCAGTTTTTCTTTTTTTGCACCACGAACACGGACACATAGAAAAGCTCTATCCACATTTCTGCTCAAAACTAGAACTTTTGAAATGACGAGAAACCTTGCACGAGCCTAAGATCGGGAATATACTTCACGCTAGTATGTAAACGCTCGCAGTTCTCCCACAAATTAAAGGGATAGTGCACCCGAAAATGAAAATGATCCCTCAAGCCTAGGTTGTGTATGACTTTCTTTGTTCAGTCGAACACGATCAGAGTTACGGTAAAAGATATCCTGGCTCTTCCAAGCTTTATAATGGGAGTGAGTAGAGCCTGAGCCCCAAAAATCGCATCCATCCATCATAAAAGTAATCCATATGGCTCCAGAGGGTTAATAAAGCCTTTTTGCCTGTTTGTGCAAGAAAATATCCATATTTATGACTATTTAAACTATAATCACTGGCTTTCCGTACGCTAGCCGAGTTCCGGCGGAAGAGTGAACTAACCCTTTAAGATTCGTTCATCATTTATTCGCCCACACGTCATTCAAAACTTGCATGACTTTCTTCTGCAGAACACAAAAGAAGAAAGTTATGGCGCTTTTCTATTACCAGTACCGACTCGACTCGATTCGCTGTTCGCTCCGACAGTACCGCCACAAATAGTACCCGTCGTCATAGCAACGCCTTTCGTTCCTCGTTGGCCTATCAAGCTCTCGCTGGATCCTCTCTTTAGCAACCAAACAAAGCTGAAGAGAGGATTCAGTCGAGCTGGTTCTGTGTAAAGGAAAGCGCCAAGCAAAATTGGACCTCATTGAAAAAAATAGTTTTCAAAATGTCTTGTCCTCCACAGAAGAGTGAGAGTCAAACAGGTTTGGAATGACATGAAAGTGAGTAAATCCAAACAAAATATACATTTTTGGGTGAACTATCCCTTTAAGTTCTCGTTCTGGAGGTAACGCAACTCAAGGTGGCGCTGGAATAACGTCTTTTGCATTCAAAACAATGGGTCTCCTTCACTAAACGTGTGTACGCCCAAATATGTTGTTTTTTTAAAACGTTTTCGTGAACAATCATGAATTCCCAAAATTGAAGAAAATGAACAACTGAAACTATATGTACGCAAAAATCCCATACTCAGAGTGGCTTTATAGTTGGGTTAAGATTACATTTCATACGTAGATATGTCATCTTAGATATATTCTTAGAAAAGTTGTTACGTTTCTCTATATAACAACGCAGATATGAGGATCTTACTGCACAAACTGTCTTTAGAAAGCGTCGAATGGTTGCTGAGAGTGACGAAAGGTTGTTGTATGGAAAAATATTGTACGGAAAGCCCTTATAGGGAGATGTTTGGGTGTGTCTATGCAAATGACTAACACAAAGGCTGTTGCTGTGTCCGAAATCACCCACTACTCACTATATAGTGGAATACATAGTGAGCTCGCCATTTTGTAGTATGTCCGAATGTATAGTGTCCGAAAGTGGTGTTTCTATTATTCTGGTGAGCTCACTATATAGTGCTCTACTGGGTGGGTGGTAGGGAGTAGTGGTTTGAGTGGAGATTTCGGACACAGCGTGCGTTTACACCTGATGTTAAGATGCGATTTGGTCAATCGGATCACAAGTGGACTACTCTAAATAGGTGTAAACGTGGTCTAAACGTTTTGAGCTTGTCCACTTTCGACCACTTCTAGAGGTAGTCGAAAAACCAATTCGACCGGATTGCTTTTGTATCGTAAACGCTCATGTTGTCCAATGCCGAAAAATGCCAGCTACTCTCCATCTACACATCTAACACATGAGCGTCCAAAATCGAATACTTCCCTACTATATTGTATGCGAAAAACAGTACTCGAGCAGAGTAGTACGTCCGAAATCATAGAATTCGAAAAACAGTCGGCCAAAAGTACCCGGATGACCTACAACTTCCGGCGAGATTCTGAAGTGCACATACGATGGACACTTTACTATCCCATGATGCTACGGGAGAGGAGTTGTTGTCGTTATATATTCGAAAATGGCGGAAACCGGAGACGCGGCTGTAACGTTAGGAGATAAACACTTGACACATGCGTATCTCTATTGATTCATTCATGTTTATTTATCGATGGTAATATCACAAGCAAATAAATGGCTTTTTCCTTGCCAAAAATCAACATCTGTCATTGTTCATAGGGGTTGTGTGTGTGTTTTATGAGGTAAAATTTATTAGGTAAATAAACGTTATTTGAGAAATTCCGCAAAAGACGCAATCTGCGAGCAGCTGACCGACGCCTCCTCTCGATTGTCGGCTCGGACGACTTAACGCAGATGAAAACAGAAAGCAGAACTAAAAACAGTGCGCAGTTGGTTCAGTCACTGAAATGGGCTCTTTAAATTTTCGCACTGTTATGACAGCGTATGTCACGCGACAACAACATGGCGCATATAGTACGTCCGGACTCATTCATATATAGAACGTACTTTTTTAACGGTCGCGAAGTACGTTCTTATTTAAATGTAGTACCTACTCACATAATACGCGATTTCATACGCAGCCATAAACATTATGGGAAGTGCGCTAGTCAGACGAGAATTAAAAAGAGAACTAAGGCTATGTTTACACGGAAACGCTTCTGAAGAGAAAACGCAAAAGTGGCGTTGCGTTTAGACGAGCGTTTTGTGTGGGAAATCCGCGTGAAGATGGAGACGCAAAGTGTGAAATTCAATGTATAGTACCAAGTCCACGCGCCTGCGTACAAACTTCACTGTCAAGCAGACTTTTGCGTTTTTACCGTTTACACGGGAACGCGGCAGTGGAGCGTTTTTAAGATTTCCACTCTGGAGGGTGGTTTCACTTCTTTGCGTTTTTAAGCCTCAAAAACGCCGTCGCCGTGTAAACGAAAGGCACATCCCATAAAATATTTTTACGTTTTCCCCCAAGAGCGTTGGGTAACGCTTCCTTTTACAGTCCAGTTACCCATGTAAATGCTATGTACTTATTTTATTAACTACAATTACTGGGTAATAACTAGTACTAACCCTGAACCTACTGCTAAACCTACCCCTGTTCCATGTACTTACCTTATATTAGCGAGAACTTTCTTGGTAAGTACACTGTAAGTACCGGACTGTAAAAGGAGGCGTTACCGAGCGTTGTCGTGTAAACAGGGCCTCAGTTTGGTTTGAAGATGAAAAACTTGTGTAACAGTGATACAGTAGACATAGGCTAACAATTAGGCTGAATCCCAATTCACCCCTTGGCCCTACCCCTTGTTTTCGAGTGTAGCCTTGGCCCTTAAAACGGAGTGACAAGGGCCAAGGGGTTGGAATATTTACCTACGAAATGGAACGACCCTTCATGAACCTGACACGTCATCAGTCGTCGGCGATGTACAGGATTTCTCCATGACAACAACTGACAATCATCAGCGCAGCTGCTCTTAACTTTGAATAAACATGATGATTATAACATCCCTTCCTCGAAATGTATGTCTTTTCTGATCGGAAATGTAATTTATTATACAATTTCTTAATTTAAACGACTATAGTGTTATTATAAGAGTAAATAAAGTGCGTGGTGGAATCATCTGGCGCTAAATTTAAATGTTTAACCGTTTGCGATCCATCTCGCTGGTGATTTCCGATGCAATCCGTGAACTTCTCTCTTAGCCCTCCGTTTGGAGTGTGCCTCTGAAAAATCTCAGTTTCGAGGGCTATGTAGCCCTACCCCTTCGCCCTACCCCTCGATCTCAAGAAGAATCGGGACACCCCTACCCCTAGACGTGAACGCGCAAAACCGAGGGGTAGGGCCAAGGGGTGAATTGGGATTGAGCCTTAATCTATTCGGATTAAGCACTGGTAATCCGGATTTGGTAATCTTGAAAACTGTGTATCTGGATCAGGGTGATCCAGTCCAATGTTGCTTTGAAAAACCGGCATAAAAGTACGACGGATTACCTGATCCTGGATAGGAAAAAATGGGATTTCCAAATCCGGATCAATTTGATCTAGATTAAATGTTTTGAACAACTGTCCCCAGGTGTAAACAGGAAAGAGTCTCCCTTATCTACTTGTGATCCAATCGACCAAAACGCATCTTAATACCAGGGGTAAACACGGCCATAGTCGCTCATCTAGAATACTCCTCACTACAATGAGGTTGAGATCAAATTGATGCGTTTATGTGTTGAATTAGGCGTGCATTTCATGAAAAAATTCTCCTGTGCATACAAAAACGAAATAATCCATGCAAATATTAGTGAACGAGACCCACTGTGCTTTTGAGGCGTTTGCGTACTTTCGTAGAGAATGTTTCAAACCTAACGCTTATCGTACACTCAGTCGTTTTTGTCCTTTGCAAAGTTCAGTAAAAATACGTATTTTTGGATCCAAACGTCAAACAGGAAATCTGTCCGAATGAAACATCGAAGGCTGCTTTTATACTCTTGCCGCTTTCTTAATCTAAACCGGAGTGGGTTCGGGGAAAGCGTCCAGTAAAGTCGGTCCTTTTGTGTTGTCCGCTAGCGAAACGTCGGGCAGATTGCGAGACATCTCCTTTGGCTGTTCAGCTACGTAACAGTTCCCGTTGGCGTTGTAGCCTGTATCCTGCGTATTGTTGTTCAGATAGTTTTGGAATTCCATCTGGTTCAGCTCTCCTGATTGGCTGAGGAAGGTCCCTTTGGATTGGACGCTTTTATCCGGCTCTGGGGCGCAACAGCCAATCACGGCCAAGTGGTGATTGGGGTACGGCTGCTCGGGCTGCTGGGAGAAGTCCGTGTATTGGTCAGCGGTCACATTGAAGGGACCCTGAGACATGACCCTACTGGAGTCATTGACTCGGTCTTGATAGGAGGCGGTGTCCCCTACGTAGGGCTCATTAGATTGGTTGGCGGAGGCTAAAAGTACGGATGGGCTAGCGTTTTCCATCGGGTAGTACTCCGCGGTGGAGTTGATGAAGTAGGAGTTGCCGTTCGTTTGGTTGTCCGACGCGACCGTATTCTCCGAGTAACACATCACGGAAGTGGGCGGAGCCACCTCGCTATTGGCCAACCCCGCGTCAAACTCCTCCGTCTTGTCTTCGTCCTCGTCGTCGTCTTCCTCCTCAGAGTCGCTATTGGCCAAGCTCTGTGTGCTGGAGTCGGACAGACTGCACAGACTGCTGCTCTCATCCTCGTCATCTTCGTTCTCCTCATCTTCATCGTCTTCTTCATCCTCCTCTTCGTCCTCCTCGTCTTCCTCCTCCTCCTCCTCGTCTTCCAAGGCCTCGTCTATGTCGTCGCCAGCCTGCAGATGCATTATAGTGGTCTGCGGGACTGCATCGGGGATTGCGTATTCCAGCGAATGCTGGCCCGTCGCCATCGGGCTGCAGTGACCGTTCGGGTCGCCGTGGAATCCATTTCCGACTGTCGTCGAGACGGATCCGGGATTCTGCTGCTGCTCACGACTCTTCTCCAGTTCCAGCTTCATGATGGTGTGCAGAAAGTGAGTCCGCACTCGGATGGGGTTAAACTCGATCCTGCCAGCCGCGTTGCTGCAGCCCTCTTTTGTGCAGCCACACGGGAATGACATACGGTCCACCTGTGGACATCCAAGAACACTTGAGCGCGGGCCAGTTTAGGATGGGTTGAATTACACACAGCAGGAATGATCTAAATTAAGCTCCTCTCTCTTCTGAAGACTCAATGTACCGTGTAAAATGTAACCAGCTGAATCTATGTCTGCTGTCTAACATCTTAATCAGTTTTCACAGGGCGTACCTTCATTAAACTTTAGACATCTTAATCAGTTTTGCTTGTTAGTCTGCTATGCTAGATTTCTTTCAAAGGCTTTGCTTGACTACATTATAAAAAGGGGTAAAGGGGTATTTAAATCAAAACCTTATGTGCAACTGAATGAGTCTCAAAAACAATATGAATTGGGGTCAATAAGAATGAGTTGGGGTCATAGTTTACTTTAAAATTTAAAAAAAAAGCTTAATGAAGGCTCTTTTAATGACAATTAAAGGTTGTTTTGCATTATTTTGATGGCAATTAAATTAAGCATGTTTTACCTCTTTTTGTAATTATCGTTCTGTGAAAAGTATTATTATTATTATTAATTACCTTGATCAATACCTTAAATTATATTAATTAATTTGTCAAATAAATCATGAAAATTAAAAAAAAATTAAATTAAAACTAAATAAAAAAATTTAAATTTAAAATAAAAAAATACAAAATAATATAAACAAAACATTGAATTGCAAAATAGATATACTGTATAAACATGAGTAGTACATTAATAATAAATACATTTTACTTTTGATTTTCAGTGATGATTCTAATTAGATTCTCATTACGGTAATAAAAAATAATGTCACAATGCAAAAAAAATCTTAATGGTTTAAATAAATTTATATATTTAAAAATGATAATAATGCTTTTTGAATGTTAATAGTACACATATAAATATTATATAATATTTACATTATAAAATATATATTTTTTTTAGTAAAATAGACTGCATTTCAATAAATCAATAGACATACTTTACTTAATCATTTTTATGGTGTGAGTATGTGTGAGTTTTTTGTTTGATTAACTTGAAATATTAATTTTTATTTTACAGTACTCTTTCTCATGTACATACAATGTACTTATTATAGTAATAGCAATAACTGGGTAATAACGAGTTACTAACCTTGAACATAGCCCTAAACCTAACCTTAACCCATGTAGATACCTTATATTAACCAGCATTTCCCTCGGTATATACACGTAAGTGCATGTATACAGTAAAACAAAGTGAAACCATTAATTAAATTATTATATAAATAGAATTCCTCAGCGGTGAGAACATGTGTTTAACACATGTAAGTGTGTGTTTGCTCATCATACCTGACACTTGATGCCGGCGAGGCTGCATGTACAGGTCTCGGGGTCACAGAAGAGTCTGCAGTCACAGCCACAGTCTTCCCTGGACACCCTGATGGCTCGTAGCTCGTGTTTCTCCTCCACGTCCAGCTTCTTCACGCCGGATGAGCGCAGAAGAGTGCGTCTCTTCTTAGTGGTCAGAGGCTGGAGGAAGAAGTATTCGTCCACCTCTGTGTTATCAATGTCCAGGTCGTCGTCAGAGATGTCGTCCAGCGTGAGAGCGTTGGCCTCGTCGGACTCCACCGCGCCGTTCTTCGTCAACTGAGGAGCATGCAAAAGGTCAAATTTCATCATGTTCATACAGCAATCTAGCCAACAGCAAACGTATGCGTTTTGCGTACCCGCAGCCGGATGGAGTTGAGCTTCTCCTCTTTTAAGTGGTCTCGGAGCATGTCTCGGTGGATCCTCTCCTGCTCCATGGCGAACTCTCCCAGTGTGTACTGGCGCACGCAGCTGTGCCTGCTGGACATGCCCAGTGTACTGCCACCCTGACTGGGCACGCTGGTGAATCCCTGCCGCCGGCTGAAGTAATACACCGTCACCTTCTCAAAGTGCACCCTCCTCGTCCTCATCCGCTTCTCTCGCTTCAGTATCGAGGACGCTAAAAAGACATTCAATTAAAGGTAAGTTTGGTTATTCGATTTGAAAGACACTAATATGCATCTTTCATGTGACAGCACAGTGATTTGAGGGCTAGGATATAGGGCTGAGTGATGGATTAAATATTTACAATATTTGATTTTGTCGACGATATCAAATTTTCCAATATTCAGAATTTCACACTGATTTATTTATATTAAATGTACAGTATGCATTTGGCAGATGCTTCTATCCAAAGCAACTTGCATTCAATGGACATGCATGACCTAATATCAACATTATTAGGTCATGCATGACCTGGGAAATTTGCCAAACATATACATGTAACATGCTAGAAACATAATAATCATTTTTTTCTTAAGCATTTGCCTAATTAAATCTAATTTTTTTTTTTTTTTTTTTTGGCTGGGTGCTTTTGACCTGTCTATTAAAATTAATTTATTTAAACTCATTCTGATTAAACAGTTAACTTGCATTGTCTCTGCATGGCACTTTACTTGGCACTTTCAGTGTTAGGGAAAGTTACTTTTATAAGTAACGCATTACAAAATTACTTTACTTCCTAAAAAATAACAAACTGCATTACACGTTTTCCCGATTTCTCTCAACATGGGGACAGGACAGCAGTCAGTCAATAAATGGAAAAACAGAACTAAGTAACTTTCGTTACTTACACACTGAAAAAAATAATATGCTTTATCTAATCAATAAAATTGTGGCAACATATTACAAGCAATATTATTAATTAAATTGTGCAAATTAGAATTAATTAGAGTATTAATTTGATTAACTATTACTCAATTCTAATTTGTTCAATTTAATAAATAATATTGCTTGTAATCTGTTGCCACAATTTTATTGATTAGATAAAGCATATTCATTTTTACAGTGTATTTGAAAAAGTAACTGATATTTTGCGGTGAATTTAAAAGTAATGCATGGCTTTAATAGTTACTTGAAAAAAGTAATCTGATTACTTCTCACATTACTTGTACCCCCAACACTACTTGTTTTAAAATATTAAGTAAAAAAGGCATAAATATAGCTTTTTTAGCAATTTTCAGCATCATTACTCCAGTCTCTAGTGTCACATGATCCTTCAGAAATCACTCTAATATGTGGATTTGCTTATTTCTGATTATTATCAACGTTGAAAACAGTTGTGCTGCTTCATACTGTATCTTTGATAGAAGTTTCAAACAAACAGCGTTTTTTTATTGGACATTATTTTTTACATTATAAATGTATTTACTATCACTTTAAAGCTACGCTGTGTGATTTTTACCCCCATCTAGTGCTGAAAAGGTGTATAATCATCCAGTGAATATTAGTTTCTGTTCCTCTCAATTCCGATTTCGTTTTAACTCCTACGGTTGCCAATGTAGTCCAAGATTAACATGGCTTCCAGTTCGACCTCGTCCATGAACGTAAACGCGAAAGGCGAAGCTTGAATTAACGGGTATGTCCCTCTTTGGCTAATGTACTTTCAAGATGGAGGGGTAACATGGCGACCGACATTAGAACCACTTACCCGTATGTATTTTCAATGGCATATTATACACTCACGAGAATACTTTATTACATGAGCACATCCATTTTACGGAACTAAGTGTTTTAGCTAAGAATAAACTAAAAGAGTTACACAGTCTAGCTTTATGAAGTGTATATTTATGAAAAGTTTGTAAAGGAGCTGTATCACAGCTGTATTAGTAAGAAATTCTCCTCTGCTCCTCTAGTGGTCCCACGGTCCTCTGGCTCCTATTGTTGGGCCATTTAAAGGGGGATGGTAAATATAGCCTGTATAAATATCCCCAGTTTTGGCCTCCACAAGAGTGGAGTTTCCCTGATACTCTCTCCCACAGCTCCCTTCATGTCTGACACAAACAGGACAAATAAGAACCATCTGCTGCTGCCGGTCCCCCGCCCAGAAACACCAGCAGAATCCATTACACACACACACATGAATGTGTGTACTGCGCTTAACCTAGTCTGACTCAGGAAGTCCAGCAGAACTAAGCAAACTGAGCTTTCTGAGTGCAGGGGCGAAGTGTTGAAGAAGAATTAGGCAGAGGCCGATTGGTTGAGAAAATGACTTAAAAGTGAGATAAAAGTCCTGATAAAAGTCTTTTTTCTACAGACGCACTATGGATTGGTGACTCTTACAAACAAAAAAAACAAAAAACAAAAATTACTTCCAGGTTTTATTTAACCCTAAAACTTAAAGGTGCTATATGTAACTTTTCTTCTCAAATGAATCCTTTTTGTATTGCCTGTGTGTTAAGGGGTTGTAATCTATGGAAGCTTGTTTCCGCCATAGAATGAAAAATAAAAAGGTAATTGCGACTTTTTATCTCACAAAAAAACTGACTTTTTTTTATCACAATTGCGAGTTTACATCTCGCAATTCTGACTTTATTTTAGAATTGCGAGATGTAAAGTCAGAATTGTATGATATAAAGTCGCAATTGCAAGATATAAAGTCAGAATTGCGTGATATAAAGTAGCAATTGTGAGATATAAAGTCAGAATTGCATGATATAAAGTCGCAATTGCGTGATATAAAGTCAGAATTGTGAGATTTAAACTATTCTGAGGGGGAAAAAGTTAGTTTTCCCCCTTAGAATTGGCCTGATAACTCGCAATTGTGAGTTTATATCTCACAATTCTGAGAAAAGATATCAGAATTTTGACAAATAAACTCGCAATTATGTGTTATAAAGTAAAAATTGCGAGATGTAAACTTGCAGATGTGAGAAAAAAAGTCAGAATTGTGAGATAAAAAAGTCGCACTTCTGTTTTTTTTTCCTCAGAATTGCGACTTTATATCCACCAATTCTGACTCTATATCACGCAAATCTGACTATATCTAATAGAAATATTTCTGAACGATCATGTGACACTGAAGACTGGAGTAAGGATGCTGAAAATTCAGCTTTGATCTCAAGAATAAATTACTTTTTAAAATATATTTACATAGAAAACATGTTATTTTAAATTGTAATAATATTTCACAATATTACTATTTTACTGTATTTTTGAGCCTCGGTGTTGGTGAGCAAAAGGAACTTCTTTTAAAATATTATAATATCTTACCGACCCCAAGCATTTGAAAAGTAGCTTACATTGCCGTATCACGTGCATACCAAGGTAAACCATTTTAGTATTATCCGTTCATGCCACCAAAGGGTTTGCATCTAACAGCCACTGGCTTTTCATCATGTTTCCTTTGCTGAAAATAGTTCCAGGAATCCAGCTCAGCAGGTTGATTTGAACGTCAGTAATTTACGATTATGAGCTACATTTCACGTCTTAATGTAGACGTAACCTCTCTCTGAAGCTGTGCTGAAAGGGCAACGCTTTCTAAAGGAGGAAACAGAGGTCCTCTGGGACTCGCTGCACTGTGGGTCATCCGCAGACATCTGGTGCACATAAACTTCTAATTATTTTTAATGACGGAATCAAAGTGGAGGAGCATCACAAAACAAAACAGAGCTCGAATTTAACGGGCAAAAAGCTGAAGAGCAGGAATGATTGACAAAACTGGCTTCTTAAAACGACTCGGAGAACAGCTCGGTTTATTGGGCTTTAATTAAAGGTATAATATGTAAGAATTGTGTAATAAAATATCCCAAAATCACTTTCACAGTGTGATATATTTTCAGTTGTGTACTTACAATATCCCAAAAAGTCAAAAGATTCTTTATTTCAGAGAAATTCCAATTTTAAATGAGTGGCCGTCCTGAAAAAAAATGTTGCCTGTCAATGACGCAATATTCTCGCTATCCTCGGTTTCCGTTCATACTGCCATAGCCATGACGTAACCATGGCGACAGACGTGGACTACTGCGTAGTGCGTGACGCAATATTGGCGCTATCCTCGGTTTCCGTTCATACTGCCATAGCCATGACGTAACCATGGCGACAGACGTGGACTACTGCGTAGTGCGTGACGCAATATTCGCGCTATCCTCGGTTTCCGTTCATACTGCCATAGCCATGACGTAACCATGGCGACAGACGTGGACTACTGCGTAGTGCGTGACGCAATATCCGCGCTATCCTCGGTTTCCGTTCATACCGCCATAGCCATGACGTAACCATGGCGACAGACGTGGACTACTGCGTAGTGCGTGACGCAATATTCGCGCTATCCTCGGTTTCCGTTCATACTGCCATAGCCATGACGTAACCATGGCGACAGACGTGGACTACTGCGTAGTGCGTGACGCAATATTCGCGCTATCCTCAGTTTCCGTTCATACTGCCATAGCCATGACGTAACCATGGCGACAGACGTGGACTACTGCGTAGTGCGTGACGCAATATTCGCGCTATCCTCGGTTTCCGTTCATACTGCCATAGCCATGACGTAACCATGGCGACAGACGTGGACTGCTGCGTAGTGCGTGACGCAATATTCGCGCTATCCTCGGTTTCCGTTCATACCGCCATAGCCATGACGTAACCATGGCGACAGACGTGGGCTACTGCGTAGTGCGTGACGCAATATTCGCGCTATCCTCGGTTTCCGTTCATACTGCCATAGCCATGACGTAACCATGGCGACAGACGTGGACAACTACGTAGTGCGTGACGCAATATTCGCGCTATCCTCGGTTTCCGTTCATACTGCCATAGCCATGACGTAACCATGGCGACAGACGTGGACTACTGCGTAGTGCGTGACGCAATATTCGCGCTATCCTCGGTTTCCGTTCATACCGCCATAGCCATGACGTAACCATGGCGACAGACGTGGACAACTACGTAGTGCGTAACGTTTAGTTCTTGTTTCTTTCAAACATAGATCATGGCAAGTAGACTTTGGGACAAACAAGGAGAACTAAAATGAGGATCTATCAATATCAGCGTGGCGTTTTAGAGATGCCGAGAGCTAGCGTCCGCGACTAACTTGGACTTGACAGAGCTTCACGACCCACGACTTAGCTTTATTAGACAGGTGAGCGAATGTACACAAAACAAATCAATGTTTTATAACGTTAGCTCAACATGATGAAATGTTAGAATATGGTCAGTATGCTAGCTTACTGCTAGTTTCGCATAGTATAACATAACTTTCAACACACATTTAAATGCCGTTGGGTGTGATAGTGTAACGTTAGACCAAGTGGAGCAGCGCTGCGTTACCTATTCGTCTAATAAACTGACCTGTATGAGTAATCCAGCACTTGCGGGTAGTTCGGTAGAATTAAATGTCCTTATTCCTTTAAATCCGCGGGACTCACGTGTGATATCTGTCTCTTTAGCAATCGTGACTAGCTTCATACCGCTGTAATGTTAAAAAAACTAGGGCTGGGAAACGATTAATCGCGACTAATCGCATCCAAAATAAAAGTTTGTGTTCACATAATATTTGTGTGTGTAGTGTGTATAATTATTTTGTATATATAAATACACACATATGCATGTAAACATTTAAGAAAAATGTGTTATTAATATGTCAAATATTTATATGTATGTAAAATATTAATTTTGTATAAATATATATAAAGTATATACATGCAAATATTTCTTAAATGTTTACATGCATGTGTGTGTATTTATATATACAAAATAATATTACACACTACACACACATATATTATGTAAACACAAACTTTTATTTTGGATGCGATTAATCGCAATCCTCACTGGCTAATGCCCATTGGCTCGTTTTTTTACCACTTGGAGGTGATTGGGCTCGCAGGTGAGACCCCATGACGTTTCTCAGTCTTGAAAAATAATTAATTGTGTGTGATTGGTTGAAAAAAATTACTTGAAAAGCAATTTCAATTTTACATGAGAGTTTAAATGCATCTTTCAAGAAATGATGACCGAACTGCTCTTGAATGTCTTATTATGAAGTTAAATGCCGACTCATGCGCTTCAGCTTCTTAGCGGTTAGCGGCGTCGGGCCAGATGTTTCACGTTTATTGCGATGATGGATATTTTCTCAAGCCCCCTTCAGACAGCACGATGACGATCGATATCAAATCTCAGTGATGAATGTTCCTTTCAAAGGACCATTTTCTATTTTCTACCAATTTCGAGCTAGCGTTTTCCCTGGGGACATTCTCTTGGAAACTGCATTTCCCATCTTCCCTCTTGTATACCCACAATTCAGTGCTTTAATGGAATGAGACAATGTTTTGTGGCAGTTGTCATTAGTTTTAAAGGAACAGTTCACCTAAAAATTAAACAAAACAGTCACATGGAGTCATTTTTATGATACTTTTATGCATATTTTTCATTTTGTATGTGGTCACTATGAAATGATGTGTGATATAACGAAATAACAGTACAGTTTTGGAACGACATCAAGGTTAACGGGAAAGAAGAATTACTAGCCCTAATGACTAACTGGGCCTTTTTGTAGTTTTTTCAATTTTAAAAATTAAATTTTTTTTTTAAAAAATTCAATTTTAATTTTTTTTTTTTATTTCTCTTTTCAAAACTAGGCTAATTTTCTCTCATTTTTTGAATATTCAATCAGTAATAATGTTATGATCATTTGTCATTTTACTGTCACTACAAATTTACTCTCAATTTCAGAGTAAAAATTGTATTCTACACCAGGATTTTTTTTTAAGTAACACAATAGTTACTTTCCCTGGTAATTAGTTACTTTTATAATGATTTAATTCAGTTATTAACACAGTTACTATTTGTGAGAAGTAACTAGTAACTATAAATAATAACTTTTTTAAGTAACACTGTCCTACACAGTAACGTTTTGCTCATTGTCTCACCTGTCCGCTGCAGCATGTGTGTTGACGATGAGGAGGATGCTGCTGCTGATGAAGAATGTGTGAAGTGCGAGGCCGATGGGTTGACGCTGTCGCTGCTGTCTCCGCTCTCAGTGCTCGAGATCTCCTCCTCCTCCGACTCCCTCAGGGAAGAGCAGGGCGACGCTCCCTCCACCTCCTCGAACTTCCTCTTCAGGATCCCACTCATGGCTGCACGAGACAAGAGAGAGTTCCTCAAGTAAAAATCACATTTATTTTCTACATAGGAAAATGTATGTTTAACACTTCAATGATATATTGTGTTGTTTTAGTGATAACTGCATTTTAATGATGCATGAGGAGCAACAATTCATTGTGATTTCAACTGCACTTAAAAAAAGAGGCACTCCCCGAATTCCCCTATTTTTAATATTTCATTCTATATACATCAGTGCTGTCTTATATATATATATATATATATATATATATATATATATATATATATATAAGATTTTTTAATGTTTTTAAAAGAAGTCTCTTTTGCTCACCAAGGCTGCAATTATTTGATAAAAATTACATAAAAACAGTAATATTGTGAAATATTATTACAATTTAAAACAGCGGTTTTCTATGTGAATATATAGTGAAGTGTAATTTATTCCTGTGGTCAAAGCTGAATTTTCAACATCATTACTGTTGCTGATTACACATGAGTTTTCAGTGTCACATGATCCTTCAGAAATCATTCTAATATGCTGATTTTATGCTCAAAAAAAACATAAATTATTATTTACAGTCGTGTACCATTTTTTTCCCCAAAAATTCTATGATGAATAGAAAGTTCAAAAGAACAGCATTTATTTAAAATATAATCTTTTCTAACATTATAAATGTCTTTCCTGTAACTTTTGATCAATTTAACTCATCCCGCATAAAAGTATTTTCTAATTTCTTTCCCCCAAAAATAAAAAATTAATTCTTACTGACCCCACACTTTTGAATGGTAGTGATTAATGTTACAAAAGCTTTCCATTTCAGATCAATTCTGTTCTTTTGAACTTTCTATTCATCCAAGAATCCTGAAATAAAAATGTAAAAAACTGTTTTCAACATGGATAATAATCATAAATGTTTCTTGAGCATCAAATTATAATAATTTCTGAAGGATCATGTGACACTGAAGACTGGAGTAATGATGCTGTAAATTCAGCTTTGACCACAGGAATAAATTATACTTCACACTATATTCACATAGAAAACCGCTGTTTTAAATTGTAATAATATTTCACAATTTTTTTGTATTTTTTTATCAAATAAAGCAGCCTTGGTGAGCAGAAGAGACTTCTTTTAAAAAACATAAAAAATCTTACTGTTCTAAAACTTTTGAACTTTGAACTTTGTAGTGTATATATATATATATATATATATATATATATATATATATATATATATATATATATATATATATGATCCTAATGATCTAAGTGATCTGTTGGGATTATATTATTTATTTATTTATTATTGGGTTTAAATTGGGTTGGCATTCCATCATGAAAGACTTTTTCCTATTTTCAAACACTTTTTTTATTTAAACTTATAAACTTTAAAATGTAATTCGTCTCAAACCCCGGGCCACTGTAAAAGTGGTCAGCTGCTGTTGCTCTATATCTTCCATTTGCTCTGATCCTCAAAGCACTCAATTAGCGATAAGCGGTAGAACACACATCCTCCTCTCTCCTCCTCGCTGCCATTGATCACCAGGCCTCTCAGGACCACAGATGGAAGCAGAGGGGGAAAAAATACTAATTGAATTCTACCTCAACCTTCCAGGAAGTCACTCTTGTCTGTGTTTGATAAAGAGTCTTCAGGAAAGAAAACAAACTGGAAACTTGAAACTTTTTTTTTGGAGAATTGCACTCAGCTTCAGGAATTTATTAATCATAGTACAAGGACACAGCATGACTGAAAATGAAAAGAAATGAGACTCAAAGGCTCAAAGCGGCTTGGAAAGACATGTTGGGCAAACTTTTTTTTTTTTTTTTTTACAAAAATCACTCGCTTTTACAATGAAGTGAAGTACCCAAGAGAAACTGAATCATTCCACTTAAAATGAGCCTGAAGGATATTTATGGTTGCCAGGCGACATGATGCATTAATATAGAATGTGCCTCACATGTGTGTGTTTAGATGTGAAACACAATAGGAACCATGTAGCAATGCCCAGAGAACCAACCCCAACACGGTTGGGTGATGGTGATGGTGAGTTTTGCACAGGTACAGAAAGTACCAGTTTCACTTTCTCCAGAAAACATACTGTAGAGTTCTGCTCTTGCCTATAATAAACCTGTTCTTGTTTAACCTGTTGGATCATTGGACAGATTTCACACAGATTTCCTAAACCTGCAGTAGCAGCGGCCGCACATCCTGACAGTATCTTTTCCCTGTCGTCTCCTGCTTATTTCTGTAGCTACAATTGAGCCAGAAATGAGAAGAGTGAAACATACGCACACACAGAAGAGAGAGGACGACTGGCTGGCAGCCTCATTACTGAAGGAGGGAGTGTGTTGTTTCACACTGCAAGTCTCACAGAGCCGTCGTGTGTGTCTGAAGCCCCAGCAGAGCGGCTGATGAACCGGGATTTTAGAGGTACAGGAACACTAAAATCTGGGTTGTGTTTTATGTCATCCGTTTACTTGGATGTATGTCATTTCTTATGTTGCACGAGTGTTGTGTGTGTGTTTAAATGAAACGCCATAATTCTGCATAATGAAAAGCTGATTTATTATGTACAGTTTTTTTTTTTTTTTACTTTTCAATTTGTTTTATTCACCATAGGCCTGTATGCTTGGGTTGTTGGAGAAAATATAAAAAAAATGACACAAATAACAACATTTCTCTAATGCTAATATTTTGAAATATTATTACAATTTTAAATAACTCTGTTCTCTTTGAATATATTTTGAAATGTAATATATTCCTGTGATCAAAGCTGAATTTTCAGCATCATTACTCCAGTAAATCATTCTGATATGCTGATTTGATGCTCAAGAAAAAAAAAAACATATATATATAAATATATATATAAAAAAGAAGTAATATATTCCTGTGGTCAAAGCTGAATTATATATATATATATATATGAAGAGTTCAGATGCAAAAGCCTCTAAATGCCATTTGAAATTTTCTTCTAAAATAACCATTTTTATCAAGCTTGTATATTTAAGTTCAGTAATTTCACTTAAATGACAATCAATAGGTAATCTTCATTGCCATTTAAGTGAAATTACTTAACTTAAATATACAAGCTTGATAAAAATGATCATTTTAGAAGAAAATTTCAAATGGCACTTAGAGGCTTTTGCATCTGAACTCTTCATATATATATATATATATATATATATGTATATACTGTGTATATATTATCAATGTTGTGTGTTTGATTACTATCAAACTGTTATAATCAAATAGTTGTGCTGCTTAATATTTTTGTTTTTTTATTTATTTTATGAATAGAAAGTTCAAAAGAACAGCATTTATTTGACATAGAAATATTTCGTAACATTAAAAATGGCTTTTTATTGGCATTATGGAACATTTTCAATGCAAAAAAAATAAATAAATAAACGAACAAACAAACAAACAAACAAAAAAACATTAACTGAAAGAATCTTTGGGGAAATCTTCTATATGGCATCGCTGTGAAACCCCACTTTTGGAAGCTTTGGTTTTAAGAAGGCCTTTTCACACTTGAAATAGTTAACCCCGGGTTATTCTAAACCCCGGGTTATTCTAAAACCTGGTTTATTCTAAACCTGGGTAATCTTTATTTAAATTACAAGTGTGAAATGGGGTTAAAAGCGGTGTTTAGAAGGAGAACAACCCAGGGTTAAGCACAGTGTGAGACAATCTTTATCATATTTTCACATTATAAAGCAATTGTGCTGTATTTCTAATCCAATACTGAATAGAAAACCCAATAAAATTCCTTTGGGTTCAGAAAGGGTCAAATCTTGCTTGACACCGGAACGATGTTCCAGCTCGTTCCGGCCCAGTTTAACCCCTGGGCAAGACCAGCCTCGGCCCGCAGGCTCCATGGGTCTCAGCTGAGGCCTATTGTTCCTCTGTGTGTGTGTGTGTGTGGGGAAGACAGCAACTGGAGAGCCTCCAAACCACAGCAGCGCAGTGGAATGTGTCTCCCTCCCTAAAGGACAGAACACGGCTATGTTCTCCACAGACCAACTCTGAACCTCTGAGGCAACAGAATCCACTGAAAACAGTATGTACTACACGGCTACATGCTAGGTTACCTTTAAGGCCTGCGATTTTGGCAATCCAATAGTCCCCCCCCCCCCCCCCCCCGCTTCCGGTCGACCACCATGGGACCTTATTTCGGAAAAATATTGTATGGTAGTCAATGGCGAGAGACAACAAATATTTTGATCTCGTTTGTATTGTGGGCTGATTTGTAGATTGTACGCACAAAAAAAGTCAGTATTTTTGCCAATTTCCCATTCATTTTCCATGCGGGTCCATTTGGACCCGAACACCCCAAGTGTAACTATTTTTTTACAACCACTTAGACTATTCACATCCTGTCCCCAATTTTTGTGGGTGTTCATATACCAAATACCAACAAAGTCACCAAATTTCAGACCATTCAGAGGAAGCTGTGATTCTTAAAAATTTTTTTATTTAAATTCTTCGGGTCCATTTGGGCCGAACAACCCCAGAGGGTTAATGTATATTTTGTGATGGAACTAACCGAACATCCAAAACGATGGGCTAAATGCGCTCACTGTATGTGTGTAATCTACATATGATGGTATTTTGACCAGAGGAGCTTATGAAATGTGTAAAGGAGTCGAAACAGCGACAGGATTCCCTCCGTCACACACGCAAACCAAGATCTGCAGTTGAGGAGACGCGGTTCTGGTACCTGAACTGAACTGTGACGAGAAAAAACAGGTACGCTTGAGCATTCTGTCCTGTTTAGGGTCACATCCTATGACATCATGTCCGGTTTTTGGTTCGTTTACATGCCTTTGGTCCAGTGAAACCGCATTAGAATTCGTTTGGACCCATCTTTTCAGTTTGGTGCGCACCAGGGTTCAGATAGCAGCGTTCACACTTACTGTATTTAAACGAAACGCACTAACAGAGCAATCGCACCAGGGTTCGTTTAATCCAACCAAACATGCCAAGTGTGAACACACTCTTATCCAATCAGATTTAGCATTGAATTGCAGATGTGAATTCATTGAGATGAATAAGAATGCTAACTGTTATCTTTCTCCAGGTATTACAGATTTTCCCTGCTTTCAAGATCTGGATCATATTGAAAGCACCAAAAAAAATTCCCTTGATCTAAGCCCCGGATCTGTTTGAATCCCGCTGTTTCCCGCAGCGGTCCGGCCAGATACGAGAGGCTCGCAATAATTGGAAATGGCTTCTCTAGTTTTGGAGACACAATGTAAGTCAATTTTCTCGTAATCATCATAATTAGTTCCCCTTGTTGAAAATCCATTCGCATTTTCCATCCTCAGCGGATGCCGCGCTGCTCTGCAATACCCCAAAACGGTTACCATGGAGATGCTAATACGCTTGCACAAATAGTGAATTTCACATTTGAGAGTCGTTCTGTGCGTTCTACAGCACACACACACACACACCCTCACGATCTGAAAATAAACGCTCATGCAACACCTCATCTGTAATCAGAGGGAACTCATTGATGAAATAAGTGTGAAAGACAATCTTGCAAAATTTCATGACGTTATTATTCTGTTTTCTTGCAGAAGATGCTACTTGGTGGATGTTGAAGATCCTACGACTCCAGCGAGAGGAGCTCAACTTTCTTGACACACTGAATGGGCATGACATCTCCAGCTAACCCGAGGTAACAGGAGCTGACTCTGTACTAGAGATACGGACTCTAGTTATTTCTCCTCTACTACATCTCTAGCTCTGCCTCTCTCTCTCTCTCTCTCTCTCTCTCCCTTTGTCTTCTCTTAGCTGCTGTAGTTTTCCACAGAACCCTTGCAGTATTTTACAAGTGAAAATCCTGCAGCAAAAAAACAGTAGACACAAAACAGCCACTCCCCGGACGAGCTCTGTTCAACACGGACACACACATGTACAAATATACATGTACAGTACTTCAGCATTGCCAATGCAGCACTGACAACCTATAGAGATCAATACTTCTTGGCAGCGGAGGCTATGAGGAGCCCTAAAGAGGGCTGGGCAGCACGACCACAATCTTATATTACCATTTTTAATTTTATATCACGCTAACTGTTATATCACGCTATTTTGGCTGCTCACTCATTGGAAAATTGGTTTTATTATATATTAATAAAATCTTATCTATTTCAGGATTTTTATAAAAAAGTTTAGATATTAATACAATAATACATATTTTGAGGAAAATTCTAGTAAGCATATTTAATTCATCTATAAAAAAGGTAATCTAATCTACATTAATAAATAAATTTATCAATTAAAATGGTTTTATGTATTAATACAATCGCGTGGTCATGCATATTTTGGGATCATTTATCTTTTATATATTTAATTAGTACTTCGAAGTGTTTATATATTAATACAAAAATGCATATTGTGAGAAAATTGATATTTAGTATATTTATTTAATTTATATATAAGGTGATATATTTTTGGTAAAACATATTTTGGAATAATCTATACTTAATTAATCTATAAAAAGGTTTTTATATATTTACATACTATTGTGGTGATGTTTATTTTGGTATAATTTATATTTAATATATTTAATATATTTAATTAATACATAAAATGTATATATAATAGATTAATACATATATGGAGAAATCTATGTTTATTATTTTTATTTGATCTATGAAAAGGTAATATATTTTCGGTAAAACATGTTTTTGAATAAGCTATATTTAATTAATCTACACAAAAATATTTATACAATTATATGGTAATACCTGTTTATATATTAATACAATAATGTGGTAATACATAGGTAACACATGTGGTAATACATATTTTTGGGAAGTTTTATATTTCATATAATTAATATATTTTTAATAATATAAAAATGTATGTATATATATATATATATATATATATATATATATATATATATATATATATATATATGGTAACTTTGTGATAAATATAAAATATATAAATATACATGATACATTTGTGTGTGTATGTTTCTATATTTTTATTATATAGCCTAAATTTGATAAAACAGTACTGAGGTACTCCTGTGAAGCGCATCAATCGATTTTTTACATTAATGCAGCAAGTTGCAATGTTGCTTAGCAACTGTACACATTTAACTTGACAACAAGTTCCTCATCTCGACTAGTCTGGGACACAAATCTACCTGGTTAATAATGCAGAATCTCAACCAGTTGACACATTTCCCCGGCGTCTCAGCCAGCGCGTCCCCGATACACAGCAGGTCAAAGAGGCGAGCGCTCGCGGAAGCTGACCTCAGATTTCCCATCAGGCCAGGCGTGACACATCACAACAGAAACAGGGCACGAGTCACGCTTTCGCTTCGAAATGCACCAACCTGCGTCCACCGGCGCGTTACTCTCCTCCCTCTCCCCACGACACTTCTCTCAGAGGAGCCTTTCAGAGCCAGATGAGATGTGCTGAAAGACGGCCCTCCATTTCAGTCGAACGACAGAGGAGACCGGGGCGAGAGAGGTAAAGCAGAGGTGCACCCCCGGTCTAAAACAGACCGAACACTCGCTCTCATTCGCTCCAAACACACAAAGACTCATTAGCTGAGGACTGGAGACTGTGCACAGCGACGCCTGCCTGCCTGAGAGATCACATGGGTGGAAGAGAGAGAGGGAGAGAGAGAGAGAGCTGTGCCTGTGTGTTCCTGCTGTCTGCAGATATTTTTACCATCATGAGAGGGAGGGAGAGAGGGAAAACAGACAGCGGAGAGACAGTCGATAGCCGGCACAGCACCATAATCTGTAGAGGTGAGCGAGGGCACCCTCAAATGAGCCAAAAACAGTAATAGAAACAATCAAACGCACACGCTCGGGCTCAGTGGGATTTGTGCTAATGAACTTGTGCTGCACTTGTGCTTCATAAATACTCCGTTCAAGGCGGGTGATGAGACTCGTCAGCAATCCCACATATAAACACACTAAACGTTACAGCTGGATGGTAACCGAATATATGCAATGTGATTTTAAAATGTTTATAAATGTTTACAGGGCTGAATTTTCTGGCTACTCCAGTCTTCAGTGTCACGTGATCCTTCCGAAATCATTTTTAATATGATGATTTGATGCTCAAGAAACATTTTGTACTATTAGCAGAATAATTAAATGAGATGAAGTAGGTTTTAATTGATTTATCCACAAACAGGCATCACCACGTGATTAATATTTAACCCTTTAAGGGGCAAGCATAAATAATTTTGATGGAAAAATGATTCATTGCTATTTTTGTATGTTTCTAGACTAAAATGACAGTTCATGCATTTTTTTTTCAAAATATGACCTATAGTTTCTAAGTTACACTCTGTATCTCCCGAGATACATTGCCCATAGGGTTACATTTTGCAATTTATTATTTTTTTATTATAGTTCATATGACAACTTTTAAAACATTTAATGAACAATTAATTAGCTACAAATTTTCATGTTATCCATACAACATTAGAAAAATTGGAAAAAATTAACTTTTTCTCCCAAGATGCATTGCCTATTTAGGATATACATTTAATATTTCATAACTTTTTTAAACAGTTCATGTGCCGATTTTTAAAACTTCTTTATCCTGTTTTGTTTTTGTAATTCTACCATCTTCCCTGTGGTGCCCCACAACAGATATATTCTATGGGCAATGGAAGCTGACAAAACAGTTGGGAGCATTTTGTCCAGTGACCAGGCAAAGCCTCACTTTGCACTTCTGACACATGATGGATATCTGCCCATCCTGGCACATCCAAAACCTTTATCCCATTCAATATCTGTAGAGAACAGGCCTCAAAACATGAGAATATCTGTGAGTGATCAGCCCTGGAAAATACCCCTATATGGGCAATGTATCCCCCAGGATACAGACTTTCAATGCATGATAATCAAAGTTGTGAGAAGATTATTTTGAAAATATCAACCAGAACATGTAAAACTATCCTTAAAAAAATACTTTCTAAAACAAAATCGCTCTAAAATATCATAATCGTGTAAAATATAAAAGCACTTGGCTCATGGCCAGTGCCTTTTTCCACGTATGCTGCCATTTTGGATTTTGATACAAATATTTGGAATGTTATAGCATAAAGTCACATGACCTGATTACATGAACCATCACCCCATCAGTGTTTCTCATCAACTGCAACCAAATAATGCCCCTCCCCCCATAGCTCCTCCCCCTACAGCCTGTTAAATGTCTGTATCCCCCAAGATACAGAAACTCTTTAATATTTTCCATAGAATTTCAGTCAAAAAAAAAACCCATCTATGTTGTATAATAACTCATTTATAATGAGTGTAATAACTCATGGAGTCATGTACGATTTTGCTCTTTAAATTAAACAATATAAGCACAAAGTCTAATATCCAGAACTTTCTTGTCCGATGACTTTAAAAAAATACATTTTAATAGCTTCTCTGATTTAAACATCTGTAGCGTTTTTCTGTATCATTTCAATGAATCGATTCCCAACTCTGATTCAGTGATTCATTTGTGCCATCACAGAATGTTCACAGACATTATATATGCAACATTATTAATTTATACTAATAAATATTCATACAATTTATTTATTTACTTTTAATTATTCATTTATTTATATCGGCGGCCATTGATGATAATGATTAAATATCATTCCTTTCATATCATTCTTTTCTGTGTTCATAAATTATGCATACTTTTTTTTATTCAGCTATGAAATTTTGACTAATTCTGTGAAACTTTCTTGTTTGATAACATTTAAAAATGAATTTAAATAGCCTCCTTGATTTTAGAGCGGGAAAGTTTGATTCATTTATCTGAATCTGTTCAATGAATCGGTGAATCACTGATTCATTTGAGCCATCACTGAATGTTCACTGACATCCTCGTGTGGCATTTTTCACACATTAAAATGTTTTGTCAACATTATTAATTCATACGATTAAATATTCATACTAATTTTTATCATTTATTTACATCAATCCATAAAAATGAAAATGATTAAATATCATTCTTTCCTGTGTTTATAAATTATGCATACATTTTTATTCAGCTATGAAATTTTGACTAATTCTGTGAAACGTTCTTGTTTGATAACTTTTAAAAATGAATTTTAATAGCCTCCCTTATTTAAAGCAAAAGCAGTTTTAGAGCGGGAATGTTTGATTCATTTATCTGAATCTGTTCAATGAATCATTGATTCAGTGATTCATTTGAGCCATCACTGAATGTTTACCGACATCCTTGTGTGGCATTTTTTACATATTAAAATGTTTTTGTAAACATTATTAATTCATACGATTAAATATTCATACTACTTTTATCATTTATTTACATCGGTCCATAAAAATGAAAATGATTAAATATCATTCTTTCCTGTGTTCATAAATTATGCAAACATTTTTTATTCAGCTATGAAGTTTTGTCTAATTCTGTGAAACTTTCTTGTTTGATAACTTTAAAAATTAATTTAATAGCCTCCCTGATTTAAAGCAAAACAGTTTTAGAGCGGTAATGTTTGATTCATTTATCTGAATCTGTTCAATGAATCGGTGATTCATTTGAGCAATCACTGAATGTTCACCGACATCCTTGTGTGGCATTTTTCACATATTAAAATGTTTTTGTAAACATTATTAACTCATACGATTAAATATTATAATTTATTTACATCAGTCCATAAAAATGAAAATTAAATATCATTCTTTCTTGTGTTCATTAATTGCAAAACAAGTATTTGTATTTACGATACTTTAATGATTTTGAATCTACTTGAGAACAATAGCTGTTCGGTTGAAGTTCTTCTTCTGAATAATTTTAGTTATTTCTACATTTCTTGAACAACATCAAACATGGCAGTATAATCGATATAGCCCTCCACATGATCAGTAAATAAAGCAGATATTTGGATTAAGAGTGCACTTAAATTAGTCTTGAAAGCTCCTGGGAGTCGAGCTGTGGAGTTATCATTAATGTTAACATTACAGTTCTTGCTTCAGGAAATCCTTCCACTCGATGGCACATAAACGGCACAGAAAAACAAACAGAGTGTGTGGTCTTCCAGCTATTAGAGGCTGAATAAATGCTGTGTCAAAGCACTTTGATTATTGCTTGCAGCGTTGTGTGACGGCCACCGCGGAAAGAGCGGCGCGGGACGACTTGTCCTCTGCTCACCGAAGCGTTATTAATCACAAAATCTCTCTCTCAACTCATAAGGAAAGTCCAGCAATTAAAAATGTGGCGAACGGTAGGTCAATATACTCTAATTATTCGTTTTCAGCCCATCTAATTCCTGCCAATTATACTCGCTTAAAACAAGGATAGACCTATTCAACAAATCCTTCAAATAAAAAAATATTTAAGCACTGATCGCTCGTTTTTTAAACTGCTTAATCCCACCTATAACAGATTTCATAGTGTGTTTTAAACCAGTTTTAGTGGAAAGGCAGCTGGCTTCGGCAGGACAATGCTTGTATGTGTGTTTTGGATTTAATAAAGGTTTAAATCGGAGCTCTGGACGCAGATGGATTTATCCTGGACCAGGTTTTCTTTTGGAAAACGTCTTGAGGGACAGCATAGAGCCTCTGAATTGTGGAAAACTAAACATTAAAAGCCTTTGTGAGATGGGGAATTTTGCAGTTTTACAGTAGCACACTATTGCTTCCTGCCTATAAATGTTTATCCCGACTCGAATCGAATCGAATATGGCCTTGCGGGTCTGTGACCCATTAGAGAGAGCAGAACAGACAGTCATGAATGGCTCGGCACTTGATTTGACCAGAACAATCAAATTATTTCCTCTCGTTTCCTCTTTATCTTGGAATGCCGCCTGTTGTATAACAGTCATATCTAATTTGCATTCCCTCCCTTTCTTATGGGATATCATACCAGGAGCTCCATTATGTAAAGATGCA
Source organism: Cyprinella venusta (assembly GCA_038021265.1). Classification (NCBI taxonomy): domain Eukaryota; kingdom Metazoa; phylum Chordata; class Actinopteri; order Cypriniformes; family Leuciscidae; genus Cyprinella; species Cyprinella venusta. The sequence goes on along the minus strand of CM075867.1, from coordinate 35,374,317 downwards.
AAACATATGACTGGCAGTCCACACACATTCTCACACTGAGGCTCTGATCCAAAACCTAGTGAGCTGCCTACATGGGTTGCATTTTAAGTGCTCTTAACGTGAAAGCATGATTATGTTGCCTTTTAAGACACATTCTAAAAAAAATATTGTTGGTTTAACTTAAAAAATTAAGTAACCTGGTTGCCTTAAAATTTTAAGTTGATTGAACTGGAAAAAGTGAGTTAATACAATGAAGGAGACTGATTCAATCATCAGAAACTCAAAATAATAAGTTATCTGAACTAAATAAATTATTTAAGTTGATTTGACAAAAGAAAAAATGTTGTGATAACAAATCTTGAATATTATTTTACAGTGTAGCTATGTTTCCATCCACACGTTTTTATCCGCATTAAGTGGTATCGAATGCAAAATGCCTTATGGAAACCGTAACGATTGAATTTCATGAATATCGACTCAAATGAAATACGTTTGGTCTCGTCGGATTTTATCTTGATCGATATATGGCTTTATGCGATGGAAATGTTATCGTGGCCGATCCCCTTTTTCCAGCAAAACTTTGTTCGCCAATGTTTGCTTGAATGTTGTGCAATTCGGTGAGAAAATGAATGGAAACACCTCAACATGTCTCAGATCAATTCGATATACCAATCTGATCGCAAAACAGGTTTTTATTCGCTTTAAAGCCGTTGGATGGAAACACTCTTTCACCAGCTTTATTCGCGTGAGGTTTTTCATCCGAACTTAAGATAATTCGATAGTCAATTCGTTCGTTGTGGTTGAATGAACCAAATGACTCGGAAAAAGATTCATTTTGATGAACGAGTTCGAACAGGAGGGTCACGAACGCGCATCACAGAACAGAGCAAGGTGAGCATTTGAGCTTATAAAACTTAAACTTTGTTATTTATTTTTTAATTTAGCGATCGTTTCGCTTGATAAGACCCTTATTCATCATCTGGAATCGTTTAAAGCCCCTTGAACTGTTTGCAGTTTGCACTGAAACTGTCTTTTGGACCTTGAACCATTTGGACCCCATTGAAGTCCATTATATGGAGAAAAATCCTGGAATGTTTTCATCAAAAACCTTATTTCTTTTCGACTGAAGAAAGAAAGACATGGACATCTTGGATGACATGGGGGTGAGTAAATTATCAGCAAAAGTTTTTTTCAAAAGTGAACTACTCCTTTAATTGCATGACCTGTTTTGTAAAAAAAAAATGTATAATGATAGTTATTTGTATGTTGCTGCCATGTAGGCAGATCACTAGCTTCTGTTATAGACCGTGACCATATTGCTTGATTCTGTGATTTTGTGCATATTAGAATATAGAGAATTGTAATATACTGCGCTTTGATGCATAGACATTTTCTGACTATATTCAGGCCATATGCAAATGAAGAGTCTGGTTCCAAATCAAATCATTGGGTGTGACGGCGGCATAAAAAAAAATGGAAAACCGAAGCCAAAAAAGTCATTATTTCTGCTGCCTGAGGAGTTTAAATGCGCTTTGTAATAACTGGATAGCTTTTAGCACGCTATTTTCTGGTGGAAGTGTTGCTGATAAACTTCCACGGAAGAACAATAACCCGAGTCCTGACTGACAGGATGAAAAAAACACACACATCATATGTCATTCTCAAACAACTCATTCAGAGACTATGGCAATGACTCAGCTGCAGTGATTAAAGTTCACGAGCGCTTTACAAATAATGTCGTTTCTTGGCTCCGTTTGAAGTCGGAGAACAGATCCAATAGTCTGTCACTGAGAGCTCAAAACAACTGGTGTCTTCGTACAGTGACCGCTAGAAAGGTAGCACGTCTGTGCCTCGAGGATGTGGAGGATGTAACCTTTGAATGTTTCTCTTGGATGTTGGGCTTTTGAATCTGTACACCCTCGCTCTGTATCTGTGCTTCCCTTCTTGAATGTTTTATGGGATGTTACAGTTCTGAGGCCTGTCATTAGCACCAAACTAACCTCTCCTTGCCCTTAACCCTGGGAAACTCAGCACACTGAGTCATGCATGGCAGTCCAACGTGATTCCCCCCTCTAACCCTGCAGCTAATAACACTAACCAATTGCTGGAAGACGATCTTATGCAAATCATAGCCCTAATTGGACACAAAGGGTGGGAATCCAACACTGCAAAAAAAAAAAAAAAAAAAATCCAGCGGAACTTATCGGAGTTTTCCTGTTAAAAATATGGTAGCAACAGTTTAGGTTTTACAGACTTTTAACCGTATTTAATTTTACAGCAATAAACCGTATTTCATCATCTCATGTTATATTACCGTAATTTACTGACCTTTTGAAGTATTAATATCTGATTTGTTCCATTGTAATATACAATAATAGCAGTAATGAGAGTCAAATGATCAATCAAAGCTCTTCCACAAAGACATTAATATTAATAAATAGAAGATGCACAGTTTCATTCACACAAATATTGAACACCATCATGGTAACATGTTGAAATTAAAAAAATGTGATAAGCATTAATTTAACAACATTAAATGTAACGTAAAACTCTAATGTACATAACTGATTAGAAAAAAAAAACTAAGAAAATTATGACGAAACAGTTAATACATAAAATGTGAAGTGTCATGCAGGGAATTGTGGCAAAGTCAATTTACATTTTTTTCATTGTAAATTATACAATGAGTTGTTCTTTTTCACTTCCAAAAACGGTAAATTTAACAGTATTTTACAGTAAAATTACATTAAATGTACCATTATATATCACAGTTATTTACCGTATATAGTAAGGAAACTTTCTGTTAACCAATTAACAGTTTTTCACGGTAGCATTTTTAGTCTTTTACTGTTAAAATCATAATTATTTTTACAGTGTTCATTTTACAATGCACAAAATTAAATCCATTGTGTACAAAATGTGTTCAAAATTAGATCCATGTTCAAAGTCAACATGATAACATAACTCTTTATTTTGATAGCTTTGCCGCTACATGTCAACTAACTCTCATTAGAGTATTAGACATTAAATCAATGATTGTACATTTACATTTATTCATAGCTGACGCTTTTATCCAAAGCGACAATTGCTATATATGTCCGTCGTCGCACGCCGGAGCAACTAAGGGTTAAGTGTCTTGCTCAGGGACACATTGGTGTCTCACAGTGGATTCGAACCCGGGTCTCTCACACCAAAGGCATGTGCCTTATCCACTGCGCCATCACCATTGATATCAATATACATCACCACCATTGTATATTGAATTGTTCTACAGTAGTTTATTGTCTATTGAATTGTATAGTTCACATATTGAATGCAATTACATCAGAAGCAATTACTGAAAAATAAGAGTAATCCCTTACTTTGCCTTTTCAATCACAGTAATTAATTATTTGATAATGCATTACACCCAATACTGCTTATGTTGCAGTAATGTAGTGTTTTGCTGCAGACATTGAGGGGTTTTCGGGACACAGAAGCAGGCGTCAGATCAGTGCATGACAGGCGAGTCAGAGTGATTCTCTCTCTCTCTTTCTCTTACTGCAGCCTGCCGAGAGGGAAAGCCAGGGCAACCGCAAAGTACAGTGAGTACACAGTCTCACTGGAGCCAGAGAGAGAGAGAGGTAATCACAGAGGGGGAGGGAGGAAGAGTGCAGAGAGAATGAGCACAAAGGCTCTGTTCCTAAACATAGTGAGATGGCGTTTAAAGCGTTTGCTTTGTATTGTTTCATTGCCGATAGTATGTAAATGAACAATGTGTTCTCCTTCTCTGAGTCACCTGTATCCAGATAGTCAGCAGATATCCGCCAGATGACATGAAATACATCATTTGCATCATCCAGTGGACTTTTGACAGCTGAAAAGCTTAGAACTTCTTGTATTTCCACCCCAAAGACAATCAGATTGACAAAATCAAAAGTGGATTATGGCCATTAAAGTGTTTAGTAAAGATGGAATACCACAGCCCTTTTCTCAGTTTTGCTGTTTAAGGGTGCTTTAACGTCTGTAGTTCGGTTCATTTGGTCCAAATCAAGTGCGACAAATTATTATTTGTAGCATTTTTCAGGGGTTTTGGTTTATTTCACACCACACTGATTGCTCCGGTCCGAATCAGTTGATGGAGTGCATTGAATTTCACAGACATTTACGTCACGTGGATTTCCCACCCATACCACTTGTCTAAACGCAGAATAAAAAGTGATGTAACGCAACGCCACTTTTGCTTTTTCTCTTCAGATCGCTTCCGTGTAAACATAGCCTTAAACAACGACAACTGTGTTTTGGGGGCCTGAAAACGCGAACCTTTGAAAACAATAAAGTAGGGCTGTGAAAAGATTAATCGTGATTAATCGCATCCAAAATAAAAGTTTGTGTGTACGTAATATATGTGTGTGTAGTGTGTATAATTATTTTGTATATATAAATACACACACATGCATGTATATATTTAAGAAAAATGTGTTGTTAATATATCAAATATTTATATTTATGTATAATATTAATTTTGTATAAATATATGAAGAGTTCAGATGCAAAACCCTCTAAGTGCCATTTGAAATTTTCTTCTAAAATGATCATTTTTATCAAGCTTGTATATTTAAATTCAGTCATTTCACTTAAATTGCAATGAAGATTACCTATTATTTTAGAAGACAATTTCAAATGGTACTTAGAGGCTTTTGCATCTGAACTCTTCATATATAAAGTATATACATGCAAATATTTCGTAAATGTTTACATGCATGTGTGTGTATTTATATATATAATAATTATACACACTACGCACACATATATTATGTAAACACAAACTTTTATTTTGGATGCGATTAATCGCGATTAATCTTTTCCCAGCCCTACAATAAAGTTATCGTCTCCGTGTAAACTACAAAAAGGTGAATTTGTGAAAACAGTGACATTATGCATATTAGGTGTTCGGTCTAATAGGCGCGTAGTGTTTCTTTACAAAGTGACATCGCCAACTAGTGGCCTGGCACCAGAATACAGCGTTTTAAGTCATTTTCTCAGATCCGTGTGAACTTGGATCACTTCGGATCACACGAAAAGCAAAGGAAACACTTTTTCTACATCTAAAGTACGTTGTTGTTGTGTAAATGTACACTTACACTCTTAGAAGAAATGGTTCTATTTAGAACCACAAATGGTTCCATCCCCCGCTTCATATATGTAACTCCAAAATGGTTCTATAGAACCATTTTTCAAAAATGGTTGAAAAAAAAACCCCAATGGTTCTATAGAACCATTTTTGTCGTAAAAGGTTCTATTGGCCAAGTACGGAACCCCAGGGTTCTATATAGAACAATACGTAGCGCTGATAGAACCTGTTAAGGTTCTATATAGAATCTTTTCTTCTAAGTGTGAGTTAAATCCTATAGGTTGTCGCTATGTGTCTGACTCAGTAGTATAAAAATCAGGATGTTTGTAATACTATTACATTATTGACATCCTCATTGTTTGTTTGCCTAAATACCGCTGGCTGATTGTGACATTCCCACTTTACGTTTCATATGATCAGCTTCGGTTTACCTTTTATTAAAGGGCATCTTGACAGTTAGTCTAACTGTAAACTATAAGAAGAGCTAGTAGCTTCCCCAAAACGCTGCAAAGGTTGTGTTTAACCTTATAAATCATGTGTGATGCTGAACCATAAAGAGCAACCTTGAGAGCCTCACAGACAGGAACTGTAGCCTGGAATAATTATATATCTGAAGCTGATGTCATTCTGCCGATGTGTGTGGCTAAGTAAACATAAACGCGGCCTTGATATATTCCCTACTCCACATTGATGTTAGGAAGAGTCACATGCCAAAGAATCCACTGCATGAAAATGCCAAAAGAAGAAGAATATGCTTGTAAAAGGTCATGCGCAGCATTCATAAAGCAGACGCACTCGAGGCGCTGCTGTTATGCTGTGGAATATACAGCGATGTTTACCGTGGTGTCCCTGAGGAAGCCGTGTTGTCCGAGATCTGTATAAATTAAAGAGGTGTACTGAAATTTTCATTTCAGGAATGTGTTTAGAGACTGTAATTTACTATAAACACCGAATAAACATAAATGCAAATTGACTAAAAATGTACATATTTCAGTTCCTAATATGTACATTTTTAGGTACTAATATGTACATTTTAGGTGTTAATATGTACATTTTATGTGCTAATATGTACATTTCAGGTGCTAATATGTACATTTCAGGTACTAATATGTACATTTTATGTGCTAATATGTACATTTCAGGTGCTAATATGTACATTTTAGGTGCTAATATGTACATTTTATGTGCTAATATGTACATTTCAGGTGCTAATATGTAGGCTACATTTCAGGTACTAATATGTACATTTTATGTGCTAATATGTACATTTCAGGTGCTAATATGTACATTTTAGGTGCTAATATGTACATTTTATGTGCTAATATGTGCATTTCAGGTGCTAATATGTACATTTCAGGTACTAATATGTACATTTTATGTGCTAATATGTACATTTCAGGTGCTAATATGTACATTTCAGGTGCTAATATGTACATTTTAGGTACTAATATGTACTTTTCAGGTGCTAATATGTACATTTTATGTGCTAATATGTACATTTCAGGTGCTAATATGTACATTTTAGGTGTTAATATGTACATTTTATGTGCTAATATGTACATTTCAGGTGCTAATATGTTAATTTCAGGTGCTAATATGTGCATTTTATGTGCTAATATGTACCATTAAGGTACCAATATGCAGCCTTTAGGTACAAAAGTGTATCTTTTGAAAGGGTACAGCCCCAGTGATAGCTTTTGTACCTTTTTTCTGAGAGTGTATATAGAACCATGTTTTTTTGGTAAAAGGTTATACTGGCCAAGTATGGAACCCCAGGGTTCTATATAGAACCCAGAGGAACCATTTTTTAAAGAGTGTATAGAAGCTTTTAGGGGTTCCAAATAGGCTATGTAGCGCTGATAGAACCTTTTAAGGTTCTATATAGAACCTTTTCTTCTAAGTGTGTGTACATGTGGTGCATAGTTGAAATGATAAACACAACACTTTTTATACGCAATATAATGCGACATAAAGTACAATCTTGTGATAATTACAGTCTATTTCCCTATTTTACCACACTGACTATTGCGCTATTATGTCTTCAGATCCATTTGCACTGACGAATCAGTGATTCAGAGACCTACAATAGTGCAATTACAAAATAACGCACACTGATGTCCAATAAGTCTCGATTATTGTGTTGTGAAGATCATTTGGGTTGAGCAGCTGTCATTAAAAGATAGTTTCCTGACTGAACTGTAAAAACACAGATGCTTCCTTGAAAAGGCAAGTGAGTCTTCGTTTGTGGTGGACTTGAGAGTTTTTGCGGGAACAACAAGCAAGGAAGCAGAACGCAATTAGAAACAAAGGAGCCCATTTAAATAGACGCTCTACTACATTTGGTGCTTTATGGAAATGAGGCTTCATTCCCTCTTTGTACATTTGTTAACTTGCTGTTGCCCGAGGCAGTATATATCCACACACACACACACACACACACATGAAAGGAGGAAGACGTATCTGGCTGGTATTCAGTACCCCGCACACGGAGCAGACACTGCTGCAGATCGCATTGATCTTCTCATCCTCCCCAACGCCGGGAAAACACACTGTTCTTCCGTCAGCCTGCATGTGCAAACTGAGGCTGTGAACCGAAATAGGGAGCATATGGGGTCTGATCCAGGGTCTGTGCTTGAACTCGTTATTTTCTGTGTTCAGTTCTGCTATGAGCCAGTGTGCTCGTTTTAAAGAGCCTGTAAAATGCCGTTGTGCAGGTTTCCAATGTTGCCATATTGTGTGGATTGAAACGTGTACTAATTTCATATCGACACGTTTCTATTGGTTTGTTAGGTGAATTTTGTTGTTTTTAATATCATATTTAAAAAAAATTGTGATTCGTTGTTTTAGATCTGAAAAATCTGCAATTTTCAGGGTTCAGTCTTAAAAATAAAGGTTCTTCTTTGGCATGAATAGTTGGATAAGGCCGGAGACACACTGGCTGAGTGCGTGGCGTGGCGTTTACTCATCCCCATGTCATCCAAGATGTCCATGTCTGTCTTTATTCAGTTGAAAAGAAATTAAGGTTTTTGATGAAAACATTCCAGGATTTTTCTCCATATAATGGACTTCAATGGGGTCCAAACGGTTCAAGGTCCAAAAGACAGTTTCAGTGCAAACTTCAAACTGTTCAAAGGGCTTTAAATGATTCCAGATGATGAATAAGGGTCTTATCAAGCAAAATGATCGCTCATTTAATAAATAAATCACAAACTTTAAGTTTAATAAGCTCAAATGCTCGGCTTGCTCTGTTCTGTGATGCGCGTTGGTGACTCTCCTGTTCGAACTCGTTCATCAAAACGAACAAATCTTTTATCGTGTCATTTGGTTCATTCAACGACTGAAATTAACGAGTTGACTCAGGAAAAGATTCGTTCATTTCGATAAACGAACAGGAGAGTCAAGGCCACCATTTGAAATATAACTGTGTTTAGTGGTGTATAAAGACCTCACTCAATGAACCGTAATGTTTTTATTAGAATGAGACATTTATATCTACATAATAGTTGGCTATAATACTTTCAAGTAACATCACAATGGTTTTATTTTGACATTATGAATATAATTGCTGCCCTCAAATGTTAATCTGAACTAAAATAAACCTATTATATTTCATTTTGTCCAAGGCACTGATTTTTGTTTTATATGCTCCTAAGAAAAGTCAAGTATAGCTCCATCATTGCTCAAAGTTAAAAAAATATCATACTTAATGATGTTAGTTTTAATAAGAATATAATTAAAAGGAAATTTCTCTGCCATTTCTTTCTTTTTGCTGTATCGGAAACGTACCGAATCGTGACACAAGTGTATCGTATCGAACCGAACTGTGAATTTTGTGAAACGTTGCACCCTATATGTATATGAAGAGTTCAGATGCAAAAGCCTCTAAATGCCATTTGAAATTTTCTTCTAAAATGACCATTTTTATCAAGCTTGTATATGTAATTTCAGTAATTTCATTTAAATGATAATTAATAGGACATCTTCATTGCCATTTAAGTGAAATTACTGAACTTAAATATACAAGCTTGATAAAAATGATCATTTTAGAAGAAAATTTCAAATGCCACTTAGAGGCTTTTGCATCTGAACTCTTCATATGTATATATATATATATATATATATATATATATATATATATATATATATATATATATATATATATATATATATATATATATATATATATATATTTATATTAGGGCTGTGCAAAAAATAATTGCGATTAATCGCATCCAAAATAAAAGTCTGTGTTTACATAATATATTTGTGTGTGCTGTATATAATTATTTTGTATATATAGATACACACACATGCATGCATTTATTTAAGAAAATGTGTTATTCATATATAAAATATTTATATTTATATACTATAGATTATGCATTTAAATATATTTACAGAATTTAGGCGCAAATAATTCTTAAATATATAAATGCATGCATAGGTATTATATACAAAATAATTATATACAGCACAGACAAACATATTATGTAAACACAGACTTTTATTTTGGATGCGATTAATCGCAATTAACTTTTGCACAGCCCTAATATATATATATATATATATATATATATATATATATATATATATATATTTGAAAATGACTGAACATGTTATTTATACTCTACCCTATTTGTTTTTCAGACACTGCTGGGAAGTGAAGCACCTTCATCATTGAAGATCTGAAGGATGATGGGAGTCCAGTGCTTACAAAAGGTTGAGATCCACTCGTCTAGACAGGCCAAATTCAATAAGCACATTTTCCACATGCTGAAAATGGCAGAAGAGCGAAAGGAAGGAACTGATTGGAAATGTACACAAACTCTGGGCAGGTCTGATTTCCTCACTCGGGCTGTAATTCGATCTCACAGAGATGCAGAGAAGGAGCTTGAACTTTGCTGCTCCGCCGATCCGCTCTGCTCGAGAGCTCATTCCAATCACGTACGTCTGTGGCATAATCAGGTACTTTCACCCTCATGTCAATCACAATGCACACCTGAATTATTCATTAAACTATATTTTATTTATGTCAGTATTTCCCCCATGCCACCGGAAAAAGTTGGAGGAAGTCGAGCTCTCTGACAGACAGAGATGCACAGAACCTCGCAAAGCAAGCGATGCTTTCATCTTTAATACAAGCGCTGGGAGGCTGAGGGTGTCGGGGGTACACACACACACACAACACACACACACACAGAGAGAGAGTCTCATTAGTCATTCACTTTCTTGAATAGATTCTTCTGGTATTTTCATAAGTAAAATGCTTCAGTGTGATGTCTGGAAGGATCTATCAAGCAACTTTTGTTTATGTCTGTGGAACAAAAGAAATTTTCCCATTCATGACGCACAGAAACACTAACATTTTGTTTTGTCTCCCTTCAAAAGAAAAACGAGAGATGCGTATTCAAACGTTTTTTAATGCGGAGGACACTAAATATATTGGTAGTTTGATTATAGAATGGGGTTTTCACTCATATGGTTTTCTCGTAACTATATATGGCACATTTAGGACTGAGAAACATATTTCGTTGGTGTGTTGAACAGCCATTGACCACCTCAGACCGGTGCTGTTATCGTTAACCAAAACTAAATTGAAGTAGAAAAAGTGAATAAAAGCTAACTGAAATGACAATTGTGAATTGTGAGATACAAAGTCACAATTGCATGAATTGAATGATATAAAGTCAAGAAAAGAATTGCATGGAATAAAACTTTATATCTCGCAATTCTGACTTTGTAATTCGCAATTGCAACTTTATATCACACAGTTCTGACTTTATAACTCACTATTGCAACTAAATCACACAATTCTGACATTTTAACTCGCTGTTTTAACTTTATATCACACAATTCTGAATTTATAACTCACAATTGCCTTCACAGGTTAGTGATGACTCATGAGTGGTTTAAATAGTTAGTGATGACTCATGAGTGGTTTAAAGTTAGTAATGACTCATAAGTGATTTAAATAGTTAGTGATGACTCGAGTGGTTTAAATAGTTAGTGATGACTCATGAGTAGTTTAAATAGTTAGTAATGACTTGTGAGTAATTTAAATAGTTAGTAATGACTTGTGAGTAATTTAAATAGTTAGTGATAACGTGAGTGGTTTAAATAGTTAGTAATGACTCATGAGTGGTTTAAATAGTTTGTAATGACTCATGAGTAGTTTAAATATTTAGTGATGACTCATGAGTGTTTTAAAGTTATTAATGAATCATGAGTGGTTTAAATAGTCAGTAATGACTCATGAGTAGTTTAAATAGTTAGTAATGACTCATGAGTGTTTTAAATAGTTAGTAATGACTTGTGAGTAATTTAAATAGTTAGTGATAACTTGAGTGGTTTAAAGTTAGTAATGAATCACGAGTGGTTTAAATAGTCAGTAATGACTCATGAGTAGTTTAAATAGTTAGTAATGACTCATGAGTGTTTTAAATAGTTAGTAATGACTTGTGAGTAATTTAAATAGTTAGTGATAACTTGAGTGGTTTAAAGTTAGTAATGAATCATGAGTGGTTTAAATAGTCAGTAATGACTCATGAGTAGTTTAAATAGTTAGTAATGACTCGTGAGTAATTTAAATAGTTAGTAATGACTTGTGAGTAATTTAAATAGTTAGTGATAACTTCAGTGGTTTAAATAGTCAGTAATGAATCATGAGTGGTTTAAATAGTCAGTAATGACTCATGAGTAGTTTAAATAGTTAGTAATGACTCGTGAGTAGTTTAAATAGTTAGTAATGACTCGTGAGTGGTTTAAAGTTAGTAATGCCTCATGAGTGGCTTAAATAGTTATAAATTACTCATGAGTGGTTTAAATAGGCTATTATTGTGTCAAAAAGCACAAAAGAACTATTTTTGGCTCTGTATATCTTTTATCAGACACAAAAACAATAGGCTATGCTGCTTCCGAAATTGCATACTCTTATAAGTAGGATTTTATTTTAACTAGGTAATTAATTCACGACCACTAAACAAGTATGTTCTAGTGTGTGTAGTATGAATGTAATCCGGACTACTACATTAGCCATGTTGTCATTATCACGTGACCTACCAGCGTCAGTTCACCTTCATTCACAAATCTTTCCCGTGGCCTCATGGGATAGTAAAGTGTCCATCATAAGCACACTTCAGAATCTCACCAGAAGTAGCCTAGTAAGTCATCCGGGGACTTCTATGAGTAGGCTAATGTGAATTCGGACATATTTTTGTCACATACTGTTTTCGCCAACTATAGTGGGGAAGTATGTGATTTCAGACGCAGCCTGTCCATCTCTACAGAATATGAAATGTCAGTGAATGTGCAATGTGAATCGTTTCTAATACTTGACTCGAAAGATGAAAATTCCATCGGAAAGATAATAACTCCCATGAGTCGACCACATATGTCATACCACACACGCCACACAATTACTATTCCGCATCTGTGTTGTAAGAGCTGTAACGGAGGCTTCTTCGCTGATTGGCAGCTCCCTCACAGACAGAGTGTGCTCGGTCTAAAATTAGATGGGTGTCTGTGTGGGTTGAGACAGTGAGCGTGTGTCACACGAAGATGACTAAACCGTCATTCATGCCAGAGAACTGAACAACCCGACCAGTCTGAGTTTCCGGACAGCTGATCATCAACAAGCCCGCTTCATTGTTTACCACACAAAAAAGCGCTCAAAGGAAGAGGGTACTGCTCAATATTAATTAGAACTGTTACGGCAGCAGTTTCTTATCTGGGATATTAGGCAGATGCGCTGTTGCCTGGCTCCCTCCGAGTGAATAGAGATGTGGCATTTAGAGTGATGAGCGAAATGACGTTCCCTTTCTAGTGGCGGCTGAGTTTCTGCCTGCAACCCGATTCTGTCAAACATCACAACCATTTCAAGCCATTACCTCACCGGATGATCCCGTGAGAGACACGCACGGTGTTTCGTTGCTTTCCAGACGTTTAATTGTGGATTTTCTTTTGATGCTGTTTTTTTTTATTTATTTGCTTGCTTACTTGTTGTGGGAACTTAAAAAAGTTGCATTATCTGTGTGTTATTGAATTTGAATTGAGGTAGCAAAAAGGATGTGGAATTTAAATGGAAAAATGAATGGAAATACATTTTTGCTTTGGTTTGGAAGCCTTGTTTGAACTGAAAAATTTTAAAAAAGTAAGATGGATGGATGGATGGATGGATGGATGGATGGATGGATGGATGGATGGATGGATGGATGGATGGATGGATGGATAGATAGATAGATAGATAGATAGA